>CM022876.1:40368117-40378588 GCA_012654025.1 Pachypsylla venusta
TTTTTTAAAAATAACATTAAATAATTGTGGCAAATTTCTACTTTCTACGGGGTTAGGGATTGCGATTCCGCAAATTGTGAAATACCGCACTCTTTTTGTTTGCGGGAATTAATCCTTAAAATTGTCTAATTTTCAATTGAAATTTTGTTGTGTCTACTACTTGATGACAATCATGACTAACTTTTTCCTTCTTCTTTATAATTACCATGTAGGTATTGAGTTTATAAAAAAGGGCAATTTTCTTGGCAAAGGTATGCATGCATATTACATTACACATTACACGTACACGCTACTACAGATAGTATCTATTGTGGTTCTGGTCAGACATCTCTAGGTATAAGACACAAGACAATGATTTAATTTTCTATCTCTATCTCTACATCTTCACACAATTTGGGACGATAAAGCAAGTACTTATTTCCCTATTATATTATATGTAGAATCCTATCTCCTTAATTTTTTCTCTCTTTACATCTTCACATAATTTGGGACGATAAAGCAAGTACTTATTTCCATATTATATTATATATAGAATCCTATCTCCTTAATTTTCTCTCTCTCTCTCTCTCTCTCTCTACATTTGGGACGATAAAGTAAGTACTTATTTCCCTATTATATGTAGAATCCTATCTCCTTCTTTTTAAATTTTCTTTTTTAGTTTTTTTCTTTAAAATTATGTTTTCCTATACTACTTATTACTTCACCATAACACATTCTATAGCAAAATATTTATTGGGACATAAAGAAAATCTCATAAAATTATAACAAAAAAAAAGAGCTTTCTGAGTGAGAGAGAGATGCTTTCGATAGATAGTTAAAAAAAATGAACGTAAATATGGAAAGCTTTTTATGTGCACAAACTTTTCATTGATAAAATTAAACGACAGAAAGAAAGAAAATAAGGCAAAATTTAAAGGAATATATTTTCCAACATTTTATCATCAACAAAAGTGTTTTTGTTATGCTGTTGTTCTGGATGTTTTTGTGGTTGTTGTTTTTATCCTGTCTTTGTTCTGGCTGTTTTTGGTGTTGTTACATTTTTTCTTGTCCTTGTTCTGGATGTTTTTGTGTGTTTTAGTTCTGTCTTTGTTCTGGATGATTTTGTGGGTTCTTTTTCTTGTCTTTGTTCTGGATGGTTTTGTGGTTGTTTTTTTCCTATCTTTGTTCTGGATGTTTTTGTGGTTGTTGTTGTTTTTCTGTCTTTGTTCTGGATGGTTTTGTGGGTTTTATTTCTGTCTTTGTTCTGGATGATTTTGTGTTTTTTTTTTTCTTGTCTTTGTTTTGGATGGTTTTGTGTTTTTTTTTTTTTCTATCTTTGTTCTGGATGTTTTTGTGGTTGCTGTTTTTTTCCTGTCTTTGTTCTGGGTGTTTTTGTGGTTGTTTTTCCCTGTCTTTGTTCTAGTTGTTTTCGTGTTTTTCTCCTGTCTTTGTTCGAATGTGTGGTTGTTGTTTTTTCCTGTCTTTGCTCGGGGTGTTTTTTGATTTTGGTGGTAGTTGATGTGTTGCTGGCACGTTTCTGTGGTTTTTATTGACATTTTTATGGTGATGGTGGTAGTTGTCAATGGCCGTATTAGTTTTTCTTATTATTATTATTGATAATATTTCGCAACAAATGTCGCATTTTGTTTTTCAGGTACAATAATTCTGAATTCTAAATTAATATCACGGAGCAATGCGCCCGTGATAATGTCATACCTACATTGATTTCAGAGGTTCTTCTGATTTCTGAATATATATTATATTTGTTTGGTGTTGATTTTTACAATTTTTAAACATTTTTTTTTTTTTTTTTTGTGGTGTTGTTTTCTGTGTTCTTGATATGTTTGTTTTGGATAAGGAAGTCAGTCTTAAGTAAGTTCTTACTATCTCTAGTATGATTAATTATGCAAGAATTGACGGCTCTAATTTCAAAATTCGTGCCAGGTGCCAGAATTATGATTTATTTTCCAACAGCTAATACCATCGGCAATTGTGTGTATTCTTCATGACATTCCATAGATATACAACTGAAAATTTTACAATTTTAAAATGGATCAAAATTTTTTGCGTTCTAAAGATGTATTATTGCTGACCTTTTCTAGTAGTCGCACAGATGTTGCCGATTTCGAAAGGAAAATAAGGAATTTCGGTATACAACACCAATTAGTAATAGCCCATAAAATAGTAATCATCATCAGTATAGCCACCGAGGAAAGCAAGCCAGCTTCATTAGATGACGTTCTGAGCTCGTGTATATACAGAAGGTTTGGTGTTAGGAAGGGCATCCAGCCTTTAAAATACCTTCCTTCAAACCAATGATGGAAAGTGATCAGCGTAATACAGTTTCTGTGGATACTGTGAGACACAATACTTAACATTCTTCGAAAGGGTACAGCTAAAGAGAGAATGTAC
The DNA here is from genome assembly GCA_012654025.1 of Pachypsylla venusta. Classification (NCBI taxonomy): domain Eukaryota; kingdom Metazoa; phylum Arthropoda; class Insecta; order Hemiptera; family Aphalaridae; genus Pachypsylla; species Pachypsylla venusta. The sequence continues at coordinate 40,370,509 of CM022876.1, forward strand.
AGAACAAAAGGTTGTGGCATGGTAGGATTATAGAAGGCGACGCCAACCCCAAATATAATTTGGATAAGTGAATTTAAAGAAGATGACCATCACACTAGAAATTCACACAGTTTTGAATTTTTGCAAACAAAGGCTCCGAGTTTATTGTTTAGTCAACCTAATAATAAGGCCAAGAACACATAATGGGAACAATAAGGGAATAGCAAAAGTCATAATGTATTTAGGAAGGAAGTGAGAGACTTTCAAACAAAGGCTCCGAGTTTACTGTTTAGACAACATATTAATAAGGCCAAGAACACATAATGGGAGCAATAAGGCAATAGCAAAAGTCATAATGTATTTAGGAAGGACGTGAGAGACTTTTTGTTCAGAAATAAGAAAGGGGGAATATGTGTCCCAAAATAGGTTAACTGATTTGGCGCCATTTTTCCTATTGTTTATTTTTATGTAAACATTTTCATTTTTGCAGAAATAATATGCCTCGTCATTTGATTTCATTAAGACAGTTTCTTTTAAAGAATTCTTGAAAATATTAATACCTAGATAAAATCAGTAAACTTTTTCAATAATGCTATGTTCACATGAACGCTCGGCAGCGCCGTAACTCCGCGGTATCATATGAATAAATCGATACAAGTTTGTAGAACTAGTACCGCGCGGTTCGTCCTATCGCGCGGTATCATATTAACAAATCGATACAAGTTTGTAGAACTAGTACCGCGCAGCACCGCGCTGTAATGTAGACAATATGCACTATTTAGATAGATCTTGTGCCGCGCGGTTCGTCCTACCGCGCGGTATCATATGAAAAAATCGATACAAGTTTGTAGAACTAGTACCGCGCAGCACCACGCGGTAATGTAGAAAATATGCACTATTTAGATAGATCTTGTGCCGCGCGGTTCGTCCTACCGCGCGGTATCATATGTACAAATCGATACAAGTTTGTAGAACTAGTACCGCGCAGCACCACGCGGTAATGTAGAAAATATGCACTATTTAGATAGATCTTGTGCCGCGTGATTCGCCGTACCGCGTGGTATCATATGAACAAATCGATACAAATTTGTAGTACTAGTACCGCGCAGCACCGCGCGGTAATGTAGACAATATATACTATTTATAGAGATCTTGTCGGCGGTTCGTTGTACTGCGCGGTCATGTGAACATAGCCTAATGAACTTTTGGAATCGCCACAAAAGAAAAAATTCCCCCCCCCCTCAAAATTTGATATTTTTGGTTACTTTCACAAGGGAGGTGGAACACTTTCTTGCACCAGGTACCGTTCCAATCCACGCAAGACACCCAGTCGGAATGAGGTTGCCTATGATAGTGTGATGTTGATGTACACCACGAGTGGTGAAAAAGGAGTAGGAACAAGCCCCTATCCCCCAATTTAGTGATTCAAAATTATCTAATAAACTACTCTCCTCTAAAGTGCATAAATATTCTACTTAGTAAACCGCTAGCCATCCTTTCGGGTACTTTCGAAAATTGGTGGAATTCGAACTTTCCACCTTTCCACAATATATATTCGGGAAGCGGGCATGGCAGTAAGCTCTGGCGAGTCGAAGAGAAAATCTCTCCACGCCTTCCCGGAGCAAAGCTTGCACCTCACCCTATCTGCACGCTCGGCAGGTTCTGCTGAGGACCGTTAATTACCCTAACCCAATCATGGAGTGTAGCAAATGTAGATATAATCACTATCAGAAATTTGGCCGTAATTCGAAAACGGCTTGGATCATGATTTTGGAGGAGATGGGTCCATTCCCATAATTTTTTCGCTATCTGCTACCGTTTGGGCTGTGGTATTGTAACAGACAACCCCTCATACATTAGGTACATACATACAAGTTTCTGATTCATATATTAAGATCAATGACACATTCCTGGAATATTGACTTTATTCCAATTCCCTATAAAATATATTGCCGGAAAATCGAGCATGACAGGAAAATTAATCACCGCGCGTTTTATGGATATTAATAGGGAACGTTGATGAGGGACATGTCACGCCGACGATTTTCGCGATTAAATGGTGGAAAATACGAGGCAACTCACTTTTCAATGTTTAATTCACAATTTTATTGCTTGAAAATCGATGAAACTTTGGAGAAATCAAAGTTTATTTTTTTTTTTTTTTTTTTGTTTATTTAACAGGTTAGGTAACATGAAAAAGAAAATCACTACGATTTAATTTATTTTAGTTTTTTTTCCGAATGGTGCAAGTGTTTTTAGGGAGCCACTCTATGAGAAGAACAAGTCTAATCGAGGCATGGCCGATCAAAACTTTTCTTAACCTCTCTGGGGTNGGGGGGGGGGGGCGTTCATCTAAACGCTTATATTGATAAAATAAACAAACGTGCACTGGACTTTCATGTTGGTACAAATAGGTATGTCTGCTTCAATTCAATATATTTTAATAGTTCAATAAATACGGAGGATTTAAAAGACTTTTTAAATTATATTAAACCACATTTTAAGTTTGTAACTTGCTCCAAAAAATTTAATAGTATCTATCTGGTACCGATGAATGATATGTCACGCCGATGATTACTCATTGACAAAGTACCAATTGTACTCAGCAGTAAAATAAAGCAGAACTTATATTTATTCATTATAAAAATGACTTAAAAGTTCTCAAAAAAGAAAGGCCTCCCAAAAGTTGCAACTCATAAGTCATGTTTTTTTTTCCTTTTTAATATAAATGTTCCTACCAGAAAGTTCCTTTACAATGATATATGAGGTCTTTGAACAAAAATAAACTTTTTCTTCAACAGCATTTCCCTAGAATTACGGATCATTCATCTGGGTCTGCAGTCTTTGGAATTAGAGGACCAGTGTCACTTTGCTACATAGTTTTTGGGGGGCCCAGGGCCTCCAAAAACTATACAGCAAATTTTCTTGATGTCCTAAACATGTATACCAAATTTCATCAGATCAGATGAAAATTGTGGCTTGTATCGTGTACCAAACATACATACATATATACACATATACATACATACAAGTGCATTTCAGGATGTATACCGGGGTCAAATGTGGAGGACTAACGTTCACAAATGAATTTTTTAATGTTTTTTTCGTCGCCGATTCCAAAGAATAAAATAAAATTTAAAAAACTATCGACACGTGTTTTGGCATTGAAAATTCTACATCAAAAATTTCAGCCCATTTTTTTTTTTTTTTATTTAAATTAAAATTATTTATAAATATCGAAAATCTAATGAACGTACCAGATTTTCAGTTGTATTCCATAAGAAAGTACCATTTTTGCTTTATTATTATTTTCAATAATGAATATTTGGAATCTTCGCGGGTGGGGTGAGGGGAAAAATCCCCCCTCCCTCAAAATTTGATATTTTGCATTTCTAGAAACGTAGAATATGATGGCCATTTTTTCAACTTATGAAAATAACATCCCCGGTGCAAATACGAATTATTTTCAAAAAACTCTGCCAGTGTGACCCCCCCACCCCCCAAAAAAATGTGGGGCGTAATTAGACCCTAAATTTGACATACATACCATATTCAAGTCCCTGGCTTCTAACATTCTCTTTTTAGACAGGAATACTGAAAACCGCTAAAAGCAGCAAAAACCGCCAAAGGTGTATTCGATTGCACGTTGCACGCAAAGTTTCGGGGCGCAGATGGGACCTATATACAAAATTTCATGCAAAACGGTAATTGGCAAAAGTGACCATCACGGCGGACAAACGGATTTTTTTTTAAGTTAGGCGCGTTATGAAATGTTGAGAGTGAAATTTTATTTTTCCGTAACGCGAGAGCGTGACGCGAAAGCGTCACGCATTTTCTGTTATGTATGCATCATTCTGAAATTACTTTCCGATTGCAATTAAATTTGGCACAGTTGATGGGTGCATTCCTGGAAAGATTTTTGTCTAGGTCCCATCTCTATAATATTAAGCTACACCGAGTAGGGACAAACACTGGATGGGTGACAGCAAAAAAAAGTTCACGTTTTTCGACCTAAATGACATTCTTTCTCGAAATTTGTCGCGACGACATATCAACTCAAAGCGAGAAAGTTTTAGGTGACATCTTACTCCTTCATTTAGGACATATTTTGCAACTCTAATGTTAAGCTACACCGAGTAGGGACAAACAATGGATGGGTGACCTCAAAAAAGTCCACGTTTTTCGACTTAAATAACATTCTTTCTCGAAATTTTTCGCGACGACCTATTTGGCACAGTTGATGGGTGCATTCCTGGGAAGATTTTTGTCTAGGTCCCATCTCTCTAATGTTAAGCTACACCGAGTAGGGACAAACAATGGATGGGTGACAGAAAAAAGTTCACGACCTAAATGACATTTTTTCTCGAAATTTTTTGCGACGACCTATTTGGCACAGTTGATAGGTGCATTCCTGGGAAAATTTTTGTCTAGGTCCCATCTCTCTAATGTTAAGCTACACTGAGTAGGGACAAACAATGGATGGGTGACAGAAAAAAAAGTTCACGTTTTTCGACCTAAATAACATTCTTTCTCGAAATTTGTTGCGACGACATATCAACTCAAAGCGAGAAAGTTTTAGGTGACATCTTACTCCTTCATTTAGTCGCGACGACATAATATATCAACTCAAAGCGAGAAAGTTGGCAAGATTTTTGTCTAGGTTCCATCCCTCTAATGTTAAGCTACACCAAGTAGGGACAAACAATGGATGGGTGACAGCAAAGAAGTTAAGTTTTTTTTAAAATATTTTTAAATTTAATTTTAAAAAAGAAATATAACTTCTCACGCGCGTACATAAGTACACACACCCATTTTTTTTTTTTTTTTTATTCGATTTATGTGACGATTCCAAAGGTTCATTATTGAAAATACTAAACCAAAAGAAGAGTCTGCTTTCCTCACGTAGCTCCGTTAGAGATTTTTTTTTATTTTCTATTCATTTTCTTCTTCCCTCCTGGTAACTCATTCTTTATACTGCCTTATTAATATAGATATAGAACTTTATTTAAGGAACATTTTTTCTACCTTTACAAAATTTCTATTCCTTTCATATTGAACAATGTAATAAGCAAAGAAGACTGTTCTGTTATGACACACAATCCTATTAACCACGCATACTAGACCTCAAATATGGGACACTTTGCTTAATTAACATATAATTGTGCTTAATAAACATGTAATCCTTTTAACCACACACACTAGAGCTCAAATAAAGGACACTTTGCTTAATAAACATGTAATCCTTTTAACCACGCACACTAGAGCTCAAATAAAGGATACTTTGCTTAATTAACATGTAAGCCTTATAACAAAAGTTTCGTGGTACAGTTAGAGCCCAGATGGGACCTATATACCAAATTTCATCCAAATCGGTCAACGCTAAGTGGCAAAAGTGCCCATCACGTCGTACGGCGGACAAACGGATTTTTTTTTTATTCGATTTTTGGATTCTACGTACCTTGAAACGTAAAATATCAAATTTTGAGGGGGTATTTTTTTTTCCTCTCGTGACTATTCCAAAGGTTCATTATTGAAAATAATATACCAAATTGAACTTTTCGGTCCTGTTGCCCGGAGGGGCTGCATTTCCGGCCCTAGTTTTCTGAAGCAATGTGGCTTCCATTTGAACTCGAGAATACGTGGTTAAAAGGATTGCATGCTTTTTTTGGGACACCCTGTATTTTTTATCCGGTCATGAGCCTCTATTCTCCTTACCACAAAACATCATTTTCATATATATTTCTTGTAGTTACGAATCGCTGTGAGTGTGTTGTGGTTCGCTCTGATGTGAGATGAATATAGGGATGGGTTAGTCATCCATGAGTCGACTCATGACTCGACTCACTCATGAGTCGACTCTTCAAAGAGTCGACTTACGAGTACCTTTTTTNTTTTTTTTTTTTTTTTTTTTTTTTTTTTTTTTTTTTTTTTTTTGAAAAACCACAAAGAGATTGAGCTCTATGAGAGCTCGTGAGGTTTCCTTCTTTTCAAACGTCTATATAGGTTGCCAACCTCGAGGTAATGGACGGCCTCAGGATTGACACTTGACGCGATCTCGGAGACCTTCTTGGTGGAAAGAGGAATTTTTTTTATCGAATGTACCAAGGGGCATTGACTTTGAGTCTCAAAACATTACTCTGAAAGCTTTCTATTATTTACCTATTAGAATCAATGGAAGAGCCTCAGAGCTGGGTACCGCATTAGGTCCATAAAAGTTTTACAACCTTATTATAAAACGGAAGCTTGATTTCGATGTTGCAGGCTAATACAGGTATATTATTATTATTATTGGTAATCATAAAATCAGCAAATTAAATTTTTCCGATTGTTTGTTGATTACTGAACGAAAATTATGTTTTTTTCTGATAACGATTAATTGTGATATCTTTTTAATGGTATTCACCGAAGTTGGGGACGTTTATTTGGTAGATACCACTTCTGTCAATTGGTTTTATTATGTCTTTCTGATCAAATAAGTTGTTTTTAAAATTAGCACTCGAAAAGAGTCGAGATCGAGAGTCGACTCATGGAGTCGAGTCGACTCATGTAAGTGAGTCGAAAATCCCATCCCTAGATGAATACCTTCCAAGAAATGTAATCTTTTTTCTTCTTCTGGAATGGTAGCTTTTATTATTCTTTTGATGTGTTTTTTTTCTTTTACCCTCAAACAAGTTCAACAAAACCTTTGAATGGGGGATATTAAAGCGAGGACAGACTACTTACTCTCCACGTCCATCACGGAAAGTGATGGTTGTGGAAGGGTTAGGTAGCATAGTATGCTACTCTGAGGACGCCCGGACTAGATGTTGATAATCCCGGTCCTTTCCATGTCCATCACGGAAAGTGATGGTGGAGGAAGGGTTGGGTAAGTTATTATGCTACTCTGAGGACGCCCGGACTAGATGTTGATAATCCCGGTCCTTTCCATGTCCATCACGGAAGGTGATCTTCCATGTCCATCACGGAAGGTGATCTTCCATGTCCATAACGGAAGGTGATTGTGGTGATGGAAGGTTTTTTTTTTTTTTTTTTTTTTTTTTTTTTTTTTTNTATATATATGCCCCGGAACCGCTTTCGCATTACTTCAGGGCACCACTTTTTACAGCCATGCCATTCCGGAAACGAGAAAATTCGATCAGAAAATTTTCGCTCCGGACGGGATTTGAACCCACAAACTCCGGACCAAGAGTCAATGCTCTTAACAACTCGGCCAGGGAGATCGGCGTATTGAAAGGGTTAGGTAGCATATTATGCTACTCCGAGGACGCCGGACGATAATCCCAGCCCCTTCCATGTCCGAAAATAGTGTTATTAAATATCTCGTGTTTTTTGGCGAGTGTTTTTTTTTAACACTATTCCAAAATTGAAAATAATGAACCAAAATCAAGTGAATTGGCGATTGTATTTAGAATTAAAAAAGAATGTATATTTCTTTATGTTATTATGTGACAATATTTGTGAGCATCATAGCATTACAAAGTATTCTCAACAATCACTCGAATATCCCTAAGCCTAAGCTACACTTTAACAGTTTAAACCTTATAATGCTATACCACTTGTCGCTATTACCATAGCTCCTCAATTGTCCTCAGGAGGCTGAGTTATGTCCCAAAACACAACCAGACCAAGTAGAAAATTCGAAAAAACTTTTTTCGACCTGTCCAGGGATCAAACTCCTTGGTGCCAGCCGAGTGTGATACACACTCTGCCACGGACACGTCTTTTAGAATTTAATAGATTTTTTTAAAAAAAACTCTGCCAATGTGACACCTGGGTTTATTATTTTTCTGGCAAAAAATAATACATTTTTTGGGGGGGGTACCCCCCCCCCAATAAAATTTTTTTGGGGGTACCCCCCAAAAAATTTGAAGGGGGTTATCATGATGATTTCAAATCTAATTAGACCCTAAATTTGACATACTTACCAAATTTGAAGTCTCTGGCTCTTACCATTCTCTTTTTAGACAGGATTAATGAAAACCGCTTTAAAGCGGTAAAAACCGCCAGCGGTACATTTGATTGAACCCAAAAGTTTTGGAGATAGCTGAGACCCCAAATGTGACATACATATAAAATTTCAAATCTCTAGCTCTTACCATTC
>CM022876.1:40447454-40475994 GCA_012654025.1 Pachypsylla venusta
GGGGGGGGGGGGGATTTTTTTTTCGTGACGATTCCAAGGTTTCATTATTGAAAATAATAAACCAAAAATGTATTGATTATACCTAGATACTATTTTGCAGCAGCCACATTACTATCAGACAATCTTTCAATTCCCCATGTACATTCTGACATTATGAGAGCTGTGTTGTGAATACACACATGTAGGGATGGGCTAGTCATCGACGAGTCGAGTCATGAGTCGACTCACGAATTCAAAGAGTCGACTTGCGAGTAGCTTTTTTTTGTTGACTGATAAAGATAATAAAGGGAGAAATATTTTTCCGGGTGTTTGTATTCACCCTTCTAATGTATTCACCGAAGTTGGGGACGTTTATTTGGTAGATGCCCCTTATGTCAATTGGTTTTATTATGCCTTTCTGATCAAATAAAGGTGTTTTTAAAAATTGTCTCTCGATAAGAGTCGACTCATTGAGTCGAATCATATTGGCCAGTCGAGTCGAGCATGTCGACTCACCTACGTGAGTCAAAAATCCCATCCCTACACACATGTTCGTTTGTTTTCGAAAAAATAGGCCTTACAGGTGTTTGGAATATTCCGTTATTATCTTGCTAGCAAATCTATACTTCTCTGAGCTAGTATGCTTTTAACAGATCCAATAATTAGTTATCGTGAAATCATCAGCTAAGTAAGTACTACCTTTCGTTAGTGAACTCCACTTTTGACTCCCACATATATACATCCCGAAATGCACTTGTATATGTGTATGTATGTATGTTTGTTACGCGATACAAGCCACAATTTTCATCTGATTTTGACGAAATTTGATATACATGTTTAGGGTATGAAGGAAATTTACTGTATAGTTCTTGGGGGGGCCCTGGACACCCCCCCCCCCGTCGGGAGACAAACATTGTGTTTTTTTAAAATGATTTTTATCTTTTTAGCGGTTTGCTGCAGAAACGTAAAATTTTGATAAGGCATGTGATGGCTGGTGTTAAGGGCTTTCCGATTTTGAACATTTTGGGGGCCCTCGTTATTTGAAAATGATTTTTCTCTTTTTAGCCCCCAGTGAGTTAACCACGGGCAATCTTTTTTTTTCTTTCTTTTCTTTCATTGATTTTAACTTTTTCTTTTAGTTAATTATAATTAATTAATTATAGTTAATGTTAATTTTCTACATCCTATATAAAATGAATGATTGATTGTAGTGGGTTGACATTTTTCGAGTTTTCTATGTCAAATATATGCAAGGTGTAACAAAATTCATGCATCAAATTGATAGGGCATATTCCTGAGACTAAATAAGGGTGGGTTTATTCTGTGATTTTTTTTCTTCGAAAAGTGCTTCCTCTTTTCACTAGGAGCTTTCAAAGTTTTAAAATACCAAAGTTTTAAGGTATTTTGGAAATGACGGTCACATCAGCTAAAAGTAATCATTAAATAATGTAAGTACCAAAAAAGCATCACTATAACATAAGTAGTTCAGAAGTTATTGCGAAAAACAGATTTTTATTTTTAAACTTTGAAAGCTCCTAGAAAAAAGAGGAAGCACTTTTCGAAGGAAAAAAAATCATAGAATAAACCCACCCTAATTTTGTCTCAGGAATATGCCCTATCAATTTGATGCATGAATTTTATTACATCCTGTATATACATATATGTATTGATTTCCTCAGAGCCCAAGCTAGACTCAGAAAACAGTACATCCAAGATATTCAGATAACATGAGATGTTCATCTTTCTTAGAGATGAAGAGTGTGGCCTTTGTTCAACCCGATCAGTTCTTTTGTTTTTCCTTCAAATAATCCTAAACCCCTCTCCTTGAGATTTAGGGAAATGGATGATTTTATGCGACTCTTTAGTATCAGTGCCTTCAAGGGTGTAGCCAGCATCTGTCCTAGGGGGGGCAGGTGAGATCTTTCAGGTCGGGAGGGAGGGGGTGGGGGTCGATAAAGTAAATTTAGGGACAAAATGCGGCATTTATCGTATTTCGGTGCTTTATGACTTCTTTGCTTCCAAAGATCATTTTATCTAGTGTAAATTTAAGTTGCCCCTTCCGTGCTGCATACTCTTGGGAATTTCTAGGGGGGGCAGCTACCCCCGGCTGCCCCCCCTTCCTACGCCTATGAGTGACTTCGCTCCCTATGTTAAGCCACTTCCTTCATGATCTTTTGATGTTCCTCAGTTTCACGATTCCTTGAATATTGATAAGAAATGTAATGTATCTTCCACTGTTTTTCAAAATCTTTTTTTAGAACTGGTTTCATCAAAATATTCCGATTTTATTCTGTGTTTCACTGACGGCTCTAAATCTATCAATTCTACAAGTTGCGCTTATGTCATCAATAATCAGGTTTCTCCTTTCTGTCTCAATAATGTCAATTCTGTTTTTTTCTGCTGAGCTAATCGCCATTCTGCTATGTATCTTAAACCTCAAGTATCTTCCTTCTCCAAAATTCCTTCTGGTCACCGAATCTAAAAGTGCTCTCGTTGCTATGTTCAATTCCAACTTTGATAATCCTATTATTTGCAAAATTTTCTCCGCCTGGAACGAGCTGAAAGTCTGCGGAAAAGAGATCCGCTTCCTTTGGTGTCATTCTCATTGTGGCATCAGAGGAAATGAGATTGCTGACACGGCTGCTAAGGCACCCTATCTTCCACATGTACCTCTAAAACTTTGTTCTGCCATCGACTTTAAGCCCGTTATTCAAAAACTAGTTAAATTTGAGTGGCAGCGCTCTTGGGATGCAGTTCCTAGGATCAACCAAAGTCCGATAAGCCTTCCATCGAGGCATGGTGTTTCAGGCAATAGATACTCCCGTTTGGAGGAGGTCGTTTTGACTCGTCTGAGGATCGGCCATACCAGGCTGACCCACTCTTATCTATTTAAAAGAGATAACCAACCCAACCCTCATGTACTTGCGGTGAGATGCTAAGCGTGCATCATATCCTTCATTGTTCTTTACATTCCTCTATTCGCTCGTCTCTACCATCTCCACCGTCTTTGATCGATAACGCCGAGAGCGTTGATTCCCTTTTTATTTACTTAAAAGCTATCAAAATAATGGATAAATTATAATAGCTGAGGATAAATTATAATAGCGGCGCGAACGACCTGCTTTAATGCAGTGGTTAAAGCGCCTAATTGAAAAAAAAAGAGTTTGGCCTTTAGGAATTTATGATGATGATTTTGAACTAATGCATCTTCTTACCTCGAAAAAAAATTTAAAAAATATATCTACACGCACAAATGTGACTAAAACTTAAGTAAAAAAGAACATTTTCTTTTGATCACTTTTCCGGTTTTCCCCTATTTTGCTTTATTCTTTTTTTTTTCTTCAAAGTTTGATGTCATATTTGAAATTACACCCTTTAAAAACTAGGATGTTCGGTCACACAGCTAGCGACGATGAACTCTGCTATACAGGGTGTTTCAGGGTGCTATACAGGGTGTGCCTTTATTTTAACCACGTGTTATATGAACCATTTTAGGAGGGGTAAACTACCTACGAATATTTTTCCTTTTTTTAAAATAGAGGCGTGTATCTCCCTTATGAAGCACTTTTGCCCCTTTTTGTTATAGAGTTGACCCCCCCCCCCCATTAAAATGGTCCATATAACACGTGGTTAAAATAAAGGCACACTTTTCTGAAACAATAATAATAATAATACTCTTTATTGATAACAAATAAATGATATACAGATGAAAATAACAGCTTACAGAATAAAATTAAATCTACATGTTACCAAAGGGCGCGATTATTGCCTGTGGCAATCTCTACCATCGAACCCTTTCGCTGGAAACTTGTAACCATCTACATCGAAACACCCTGTATGCTTCATCTGGCTCACTAACAAACTTCGTAAAAGATGTTCCATTTGAAAATTTAAATCTTTTAATAACATGTTAATTATAAGTTTTAAAAGATATTTATTTTTAAATTAAATAAAAACAAAACACTAACCACAGAAACACTATTTCTAATTACTAACATTGTGAAACTAAGTTTCGAATCCAGCACCTAATATGGCACGTTGATTACACCAGTTCCCGTTGGATCACTGAAATTAAGCAACGTCCAGCGAAGTTATACCATGTGGGTGTCCACGTAGATTCACGCCCTCGTGATGCTGGCTATTTTTCCGGCCCCACCCAGACTGGGTGAGGTCAATATGGTTTGCAAGTTTCCAGCGAATGGAGTGTAGAACCCCCGTCTCGAATGACCTATATAGGATCTTAAAGAGATGTTACCTACGCCAAAAAAAAAAAGTTTCGAATCAGTCGATTCATCATCAGTTTAGTCCAGTGAAGGATGAAGGGTGACTTATAGATTCGGGGAAAATGTTGGGTCACCCTCCATGCTTTGCCTCCACTAGACTCAAAGTTAATAATTATAGATATGATAGTGTTTCTGGTAAGTGTTTTGCTTTAATTTGATTTAAAAATAAATATTTTTTTAGTGCAAATGAAACCTTCTGAATAGAAAAAATTTTAAAAGTGAAATCTAATACAGTGTTCGAAAAGTCCCGGAACGGATTTTTTTATTTTTAATGGCCAAAGATAGAGACTTGAAATAATATATGTAGTTTTAACACAAATTAATCTATTTTTTCGCGTAATTAAAATTTATGCAGGGTGTCTAAAAAGAGGGTAAACAGACACTAACTTTCGATTTTTAAATAGAACCCCCTATTTTTTATTTCATATTCATATTTTACGTCAAATTCTACACACAATCGACTCCTCACTCGATACTTTGATCACACGGATCTCTTTGACAACACGCATTTTATTTTATTTTGGAACCTAACCCAAGACTTTCCCAACACGTTCTACACAGCTTAACAACCCGTTAATACTACTCTCCATCTTCTCGAATCGAAGTTCGGGTACTCAGCTAGTCATAATTATAAAAGAACATTACGGGTAAGAGAATCGCTTACGGGATCAAACCACATGGTCCGCTGAATGGAGTTTGGGCACTACCCACTTAAAAATAACTCCAAAAAGTTCTAAAATTTGGCTCTCTTTTCAGAGTTCACATTGGTTGAATAATTAAAAAAGGAGTACAATGAGATCAACATTATATTGCTGTATTTTTTTTATCGTACTGATTCAGGGCAGCTTTGGAGACTTAGGTGAGTAATGTACTATTTTCTTTGCTCTTCCCACAGAGTAATGTACTATTTTCTTTGCTCTTCCCACAGAGTAATGTACTATTTGCTTTGCTCTTCCCACAGAGTAATGTACTATTTGCTTTGCTCTTCCCACAGAGTAATGTACTATTTTCTTTGCTCTTCCCACAGAGTAATGTACTATTTTCCTTGCTCTTCCCACAGAGTAATGTACTATTTTCTTTGCTCTTCTCACAGAGTAATGTACTATTTTCCTTGCTCTTCCCACAGAGTAATGTACTATTTTCTTTGCTCCTCTCATAGGGTAATGTACTATTTTCTTTGCTCTTCCCACAGATTAATGTACTATTTTCTTTGCTCTTCCCACAGTGTAATGTACTATTTTCTTTGCTCTTCCCATAGAGTAATGTACTATTTTCTTTGCTCTTCCCACAGAGTACTGTACTATTTTCTTTGCTCTTCCCACAGAGTAATTTACTATTTTCTTTGCTCTTCCCATAGGGTAATGTACTATTTTCTTTGCTTTCCCTGAGTAATGTACTATTTTCTTTGCTCTTCCCACAGAGTAATGTACTACTTTCTTTGCTCTTCTTACAGAATAATGTACTATTTTCTTTGCTCTTCCCATAGGGTAATGTACTATTATCTTTGCTTTTCCCACAGAGTAATGTACTATTTTTTTGCTCTTCCCACAGAGTAATGTACTATTTTCTTTGCTCTTCCCACAGAGTAATGTACTATTTTCTTTGCTCTTCCCACAGAGTAATGTACTATTTTCTTTTCTTTTCCCACAGAGTAATGTACTACTTTCTTTGCTCTTCTCACAGAGTAATGTACTATTTTCTTTGCTCTTCCCATAGGGTAATGTACTATTTTCGCTCTTCCCACAGAGTAATGTACTATTTTCTTTGCTCTTCCCATAGAGTAAGAGTAATGTACTATTTTCTTTGCTCTTCCCAAAGAGTAATGTACTATTTTCTTTGCTCTTCCCCTCAGAGTAATGTACTACTTTCTTCCCACCAAATGTACACTGTATTTCCAATTTTCTCTCCGTAAAAGTGCTCGCAGACAGATGTCTAGTACACATCTTCGCATATGTGGAAGGGAAAACAAAAACACATATCCTTATGGGAGTGTAATTTGCACAATACAGACTCCCATAAGAACCTCCCTAGGGAGCACTACATTTATTCAAATCAAAAATCAATAAATGAAAACNAAATGAAAACACATATTTTTACTGACACAATAAATGAAAACACATATTTTTACTGACACAATAAATGAAAACACATATTTTTACTGACACAATAAATGAAAACACATATTTTTACTGATTCAATCAACTGCGGACATCGCTTACTTAACCACATATCATCTCAATCGGATGAGGTGTTTCGAGTGTTATTGTGGTGTTAAAACCAGTTCTTCACTTACTCCCTGTAGCTCAGTGATCACACCGGCTTTCTACTAATGCAGTGGTCGCAGACTTGAAAACGAGCCGGGGCGGTTATGATAGCCTTTATATGAGATTTTGACCACATAATATTATGACTTGGGCAGAAGAAGACCCTTAAGGCAGTATTATAAGTCTATTTATTGTGAACGTTAGTGAACTCCACTTTTCACTCCCATATACATATACATTCCGAAATGCACTTGTATGTGTGTATGTATGTCACGCCATACAAGCCACAATTTTCATCCGATTTTGACGAAATTCGTTATACATATTTAAGACATGAAGGAAATTTGCTGTATAGCCCCCCCCCCTGGGCCACCCGGGGGGGCCCCAGGAGGCCCAATATTGTGTTTTTTTAAATGATTTTTATCTTTTTAGCGGTTTGTAGTAGAAACGTAAAATGTTGATATGTTATGATTGGTGTTAAGGGCTTTTTAATTGTGAAAAATTTGGGGGCCCTCCCCCCCCCCGGCAGTGGCCCAGGGGGGGCCAAAATTTTGTTTTTTGAGAATGATTTTTTCAAATTTGTTGTAAATATTTTTTTCTTCTATAAATGACTACAACACTAACGTGAACACCCGATCATCTTGATCCACTGGTATACAGAGTGTCCCAAAAGTCCGAGACCGCCTGAATATCTTTTCAACAGCTTTATGTGGAGTTTTGAAATTTTGCATGGTATTATACCCTAAATTAAACCACCTGATGGTGTAACCAATTTTTCAGGAGCGGGTTCTACGTGGCCCCCATGGGGTCCAACTTTTGTTTTTTTAAATACGAACCCCCATCTTGTGATACATTTTCAGAGAGACAATAAAATTGGAAGTACTTTGCAAAAAAAAATTACATGTCTAGCGTGTTTGGTTTCAAAATGGTGGCTATTTGAAATTTCCAAGATATGACTTCCAAGAGTGTCTAAAACTAGGCGAATTACGTCTAAAAAGCAGGTTCCTCAACATTGGTGTCCTATGCAATCATTCAATATCCCACTGCAAAAAAATCGCCTAGTTTTTTATGAAAGGTGAGTAATTTCTGAGTTTATGGAAACGGAGGGATTGGGTATATCGGGTCTAAAAAAATATTACTGGAGGTACTTGATAAATCAATGAGTGATGGAGAATATTTACTTTAGAATATTTACTAAAAAAAATTCCGTATTTACTTTACCCGGCGGTGAATAACATATTTTCTATTTTTTTTTTTTTATATAGGATCAAGTTCAACAAATAGAGATGATAAAGGAAAAATGGCATCAACAATGGAGATGATAAAGGAAAAATTGCATCAACAAATCGAGGCTATACTGAAAAAATTTCAAAAGATGAAGGTGAATGATGATGATAAAGAAGAAATGGCAATCGTGTGCACTGATTGGATAAAATATATTAAAGAACAATTGGAAAGCAAGGAAAATCTTAAGAATCGGTTTACTAATCAAATTAATGCTTTGAAATCTGAAACATCACCCTCTATAGATGTAATAAAGAGAATAAATGAGGAGATGAATGTGGAGCTGAATATAATTGATTTGATACGTAGAGAAGAGGCAGAACCATTGAATGACATCATACATAAGCATAAAGTTCAACTGAAAAAAGAAGATAGATTTGCTGCAATAAAATTCCTTACAGGAATTGGAATGATGAAATCAGATATACTCACACTGCGGGATGAATTGAATAACCTCGCTTCCCGTAAAAAAAGACGTCAAGAGTAGCAATCATGTTTTTCGCGATAAATAAAAAACTCTGCCAATGTGACACCTGGGTTTATTATTTTTCTGGCAAAAAAAAAAAAAAAATAATGGGGGGTACCCCCCCCAAAAAAAATTAAAGGGAGTTCTCGTGACGATTCCAAATCTGGGGCGTAATTAGACCCTAAATTTGACATACCAAATAAATTTGAAGTCTCTGGCTCTTATTCTCTTTTTAGACAGGATTAATGAAAACCGTTTTAAAGCGGTAAAAACCGCCAGCGGTATATTTGATTGAACCCAAAAGTTTTGAAGCTAGCTGAGACCCCAAATATGACGTACATACAAAATTTCAAATCTCTAGCTACCGTTCTCCTTTTAGACAGCGATACTGAAAACCGCTAAAAAGCGACAAAAATCGCCAAGGGTGTATTCGATTGCACCCAAAGTGGCACAATTAGAGCCCAGATGGGACCTATATACGAAATTTCATCCAAATCGGTCGACGCTAAGTGGCAAAAGTGCCCATCAGGGCGTACGGCGGACAAACGGATTTTTTTTTTATTCGATTTTTGGATTCTGCGTACCTTGAACAGTATAATATCAAATTTTGAGGGGGGGGGGGTATTTTTTTTACGTGACAATTCCCAAGGTTCATTATTGAAAATAATAAACCAAAACAAAAGTGATATAAAAAAGATATTCAATAATGTGTGTACCATGGCATTCCTTTCTTTGCCTTCTTCAGTTGAAAATTCAACTCATGATCGGGGATTGTAAAATCAGATTCTTGAGCACTCTCAGTTGTTCTGATCTTAAAATATTCTAGGGGCTGATAAAATTAAATAAAACAAAATCTCCATGGCGTTGAACCAATGATCTCGGATTTCAAAACCACGTTCTTCACCACTGTATGCGCAAAAGAAATTTAATATTATTTTTTTATATTTGGGGGGGGGAGACTAGGACCCCTCCCTTGTCTGCGCCACTGACCGTACCTTCTCTGTTAAACTCCAAAAAAAGCTTTGTATTTTTATTTTTTATTAATCTAAATATTGATTTTGCAATTTTTTTTGTTTTTCTCTCTTTTACTATCATTATTGGTGGTGGGATTTTCTTTTTGTTAGTATAATTTCTTGTATTTTAAATCAATTTAATTAATTAATTTTAAACAATTAACATTTTATTATTTCGAATATTTAGGAGAGACGTGTTTTACAATCATGTTCCGATCTTTTGTGCTACCACAGATACGATCTTTTGTGCTACCACAGACACGATCTTTTGTGCTACCACAGATACGATTTTTTGTGCTACCACAGATACGATCTTTTGTGCTACCACAGATACGATCTTTTGTACTACCACAGATACGATCTTTTGTGCTACCACAGACACGATCTTTTGTGCTACCACAGATACGATGTTTTGTGCTACCACAGATACGATCTTTTGTACTACCACAGATACGATCTTTTGTGCTACCACAGATACGATCTTTTGTGCTACCACAGATACGATCTTTTGTGCTACCACAGACACGATCTCTTGTGCTACCACAGATACGATCTGTTGTGCTACCACAGATACGATCTTTTGTACCACCACAGATACGATCTTTTGTACTACCACAGATACGATCTTTTGTACTACCACAGATACGATCTTTTGTACTACCACAGATACGATCTTTTGTGCTACCACAGATACGATCTGTTGTACTACCACAGATACGATCTTTTGTGCTACCACAGATACGATCTGTTGTACTACCACAAATACGATCTGTTGTACTACCACAGATACGATCTTTTGTGCTACCACAGATACGATCTTTTGTGCTACCACAGATACGATCTTTTGTGCTACCACAGTTACGATCTTTTGTGCTACCACAGATACGATCTTTTATACTACCGCAGATACGATCTTTTGTACTACCACAGATACGATCTTTTATATTACCACAGATACGATCTTTTATACTACCACAGATACGATCTTTTATACTACCACAGATACGATCTTTTATACTACCACAGATACGATCTTTTGTACTACCACAGATACGATCTGTTGTACTACCACAGATACGATCTTTTATACTACCACAGATACGATCTTTTATACTACCACAGATACGATCTGTTGTACTACCACAGATACGATCGTTTATACTACCACAGTTACGATCTTTTGTACTAGCACAGATACGATCTTCTAGCACAGATACGGCGACTCACATGTAACTGCATGAGTTCAGTGTTGCCAGAGTCAAAGGTTTCCCGCTGATTTCAGAGGTTTTTGAGGCTGTTGAGGGAAAATCAAAGGTTTTTTGTTTTAATATTTTATAAAAATATTTTATTCGTTTTCACACAAAAGTTCGTTGAAATGATTTATTTTCTTTTTTTAATTTTGAACCGATAATGAAATTTGACGATTCAACGTGACCCCATGTCTTCTACATGTTCCATTGAAAAGAAATTGTTGCTATGTTCACACTGTTCAATTTTTTGCAACTTTGATCTCTTCTCAAATGTCAATATAAGAAATAAGAAACGACTGAAAAAGAAAACATGCCGGAAATTGTCGATGACCTTGTTTGGATTTACGTGGATCTCTTCTCAAATATCAATATAAGAAATTATTGACATTTGAGGGTTGGGCGGGAAAAAAGAGCCAACGATACGTGTTGTTCCTAAGCGGTCACCTATCCAAGTACTGACCACGCCCAACGTTGCTTAACTTCAGTGATCTGACGGGAACTGGTGTATTCAACGTAGTATGATCGTTGGCTTGCTCCTCATTATTAATATGATACTTCACCGGTACGTGTCAGAGGTTTTTTGGGTGGAAATCAGCGGTATTTTTTTTAAATCATCTGGCAACACTGCATGAGTTTCCCCACTATCTATTCTATTCGTTATGGTAATAGAAAGGATTCCCACGACTCTCCTATTTTTATTAATTTAATAAATCAGAATTTTCTTTACTAAAAAGACTGTATGTCTTTTTTTTCATATGCCGGGTCCACACGAAACAAACATTGATCGCGAACAATCAGTATGGAACTTTTTTTTGAAATTTTCAACCCACAAATTCCCACTTAAAAATCCCTTTCGACATTCAACTGATAGTAATATTTCATATAAAGTGAGTGAGAAGACAAATCAAAATAGATATGGCTTCTCACTTATATTGTTATAGATGATCATTGCGGAGACCAATGCCTGACAGTAATATTTCATTTAAAGTGAGTGAGAAGACAAATCAAAATAGATCTGGCTTCTCACTTATATTGTTATAGATGATCATTGCGGAGACCAATGCCTGAGAGTAATATTTCATTTAAAGTGGGTGAGAAGACAAATCAAAATGGATCTGGCTTCTCACTTATATTGTTATAGATGATCATTGCGGAGATCAATGCCTGACAGTAATATTTTATAGAAAGTGAGTGAGAAGACAAATCAAAATAGATCTGGCTTCTCACTTATATTGTTATAGATGATCATTGCGGAGGCCAACTATATTACATATAAAGTGAGTGAGAAGACAGATCAAAATAGATCTGGCTTCTCACTTATATTGTTAAAGATGATCATTGCGGAGACTAATGCCTGATAGTAATATTTCATATAAAGTGAGTGAGAAGACAAATCAAAATATATCTGGCTTCTCACTTATATTGTTATAGATATTCATTGCGCAGAGCAATGCCTGACAGTAATATTTCATATAAAGTGAATGAGAAGACAAATCAAAATAGATCTGGCTTCTCACTCATTCATAGCTATAGAGTATAGATGTTCATTGCGGGGACCAATGACAATTAAAGAAAGTAATCACAAAAAAATTATCATTGAAAAAAGGCCAAGTTCCTCCCACTCTTCCAAAAAATTCCGCCTATGAAAGTACGAGTAGTGATATCTATTACTGGGGCCAAGTTTATTGTTGCTGCTGTATTATTATTGCACGTTCTTCTGTCTCAATTCTCTTAAAGTAACATCGACTTTACACTTGGTCAGTTTTTTCTAAAGTTATTCGTACCTTTTTACAAACTGTCTAAAATGCATGTAAATATCTAACTTTGGGGCCAGACAGATACTATTAATTTTTTTCTGAGCAACTAACCTAAACTTAAAATTCAGAGTTTAATTAATTAAATTAGAAATTAAAATAAGAAAATTAAAATTAAAACTAAAATTAAAATTGGAAAATTAAAGTTAAAAGCCAAAAATTAAAACATTCAAATTAAAACTAATAACTTAACTTAACTTGGTGAGCTTTCAACAGTACTCAGACTGTCATCATCAGACCAGAGTTATGATAGAACGATGTTAGTTTTTTCGGATTTTTTAAAATATGCAGAGATTTTGTTTTTTGTTTTTGTGTATTTAGGAGGTTAGGTAACATGAAAAAAAAATCACTACGATTTAATTTATTTTAGTTTTTTCCGAATGGCGCAAGAGTTTCTAGGGAGCGACATTATGAGAAGAACAAGTTTAATCACGGCATGGCCGATCAAAACGTTTCCTAACATCTCGGGGTGGGGGGGGGACGTTCATCTTAACGCTTATATTGATAAAAATAAACAAACTTGCACTGGACTTTTTTCATGTTGGTACAACTATGTCTGCTTTAGTTCAATATATTCAAATAGTTCAATAAATACGGAAGAAAAAGTTTTTTTTTTTCAAAATTAATTAATTATTAATTAATCTCCCACCCCTAAAACGTTTAAAAATACTTTTTAAATTATATGAAACCACATTTTAAGTTTGTAACTTGCTCCAAAAAAAATTAATAGTATGTGTCTGGTACCCTAACTTTATGCAAGATTTCAGTATTTTATCAGTTACAACTACATTTAAATACGTTGTATTTTCTTCCCTAAAGCGACACCGTTTTGGAGCACTTAGAGATAAGAAGTTCAATTTTTCGGATTTTTCCCTTTACGTGGATGTCAATTGCCACTTAAGCAAAATTTCAGCGCTCTAGGTATACAGGAAGTGCTTGAAACTTTTGATGATGAGTGAATCAGTCAATATGTCAGTCAGTCAGTGAGTATCCAAAAGTGCAAACTTTGAAATTACCTATCTCATGTCCGGGTTAATATTAACTTCTGAAGTTTATCCTGTAGTATTGTACTATACTACGGAATGTATGTTCAAAATTTCAATGACCTATCCCTTGTAGAACCGGATATCTGACGGTGTGAAAAACCTGGTGAATTACTTCGTGTAATGAGAATAGGCCACACGAGACTTACACACTCATTCATCTTCACTAGATCTGACCCACCGGTCTGTGAATGTGGCCTCACTCTCTCAGTTAACCACATCCTGCTCTGCCCTATCTCACTCTCCACAAGATCCTCTTTATCACCTGTTCCATCTTTGTCCGATGATAGTAGGTCAAACGACTCACTTTTAAAGTACCTTAAAGTATTAAAGTACTATGAAAAAATCTAAATAGGGGGCATCAGCGCGAACGACCGTCCGGAACTGGCGCACTGCCGTGCGCTCAGATTTATGTGGAGTATTGTGGGGTGTAGGAAGAATAGGCAAATTGAAAAAGGATGTTATCGTTGCGCCTCAACCGGGGATATGGGACACAAGGGCGGATCCAGATGGAGGGGCGATCGCCGCCGCCCCCCCCCCCCCAAGGAGAAAANCCCCCCCCCCAGAAGTTAGAATTTTTGTAAATAAGAATAAACTTTTGAATGAGAACATATGCATATACAAATACATTCTCTAATAGAGTATATTGTGATTGCATTTCTTGGGACTGATCAGTATAAATCTGGTTTACAAATCAGAGGAGACGTGTCCATGTGTATGGGTCCTACGCTGAGTTCTTTTCGAGCAGTTGACGGCATGCTAATCGGANCAAAACGCTAATGTGTTGCTGAATGCTATCTCATTCAAAACGCTAATGTGTTGCTGAATGCTATCTCATTCAAAACGCTAATGTGTTGCTGAATGCTATCTCATTCAAAACGCTAATGTGTTGCTGAATGCTATCTCATTCAAAACGCTAATGTGTTGCTGAATGCTATCTCATTCAAAACGCTAATGTGTTGCTGAATGCTATCTCATTCAAAACGCTAATGTGTTGCTGAATGCTATCTCATTCAAAACGCTAATGTGTTGCTGAATGCTATCTCATTCAAAACGCTAATGTGTTGCTGAATGCTATCTCATTCAAAACGCTAATGTGTTGCTGAATGCTATCTCATTCAAAACGCTAATGTGTTGCTGAATGCTATCTCATTCAAAACGCTAATGTGTTGCTGAATGCTATCTCATTCAAAACGCTAATGTGTTGCTGAATGCTATCTCATTCAAAACGCTAATGTGTTGCTGAATGCTATCTCATTCAAAACGCTAATGTGTTGCTGAATGCTATCTCATTCAAAACGCTAATGTGTTGCTGAATGCTATCTCATTCAAAACGCTAATGTGTTGCTGAATGCTATCTCATTCAAAACGCTAATGTGTTGCTGAATGCTATCTCATTCAAAACGCTAATGTGTTGCTGAATGCTATCTCATTCAAAACGCTAATGTGTTGCTGAATGCTATCTCATTCAAAACGCTAATGTGTTGCTGAATGCTATCTCATTCAAAACGCTAATGTGTTGCTGAATGCTATCTCATTCAAAACGCTAATGTGTTGCTGAATGCTATCTCATTCAAAACGCTAATGTGTTGCTGAATGCTATCTCATTCAAAACGCTAATGTGTTGCTGAATGCTATCTCATTCAAAACGCTAATGTGTTGCTGAATGCTATCTCATTCAAAACGCTAATGTGTTGCTGAATGCTATCTCATTCAAAACGCTAATGTGTTGCTGAATGCTATCTCATTCAAAACGCTAATGTGTTGCTGAATGCTATCTCATTCAAAACGCTAATGTGTTGCTGAATGCTATCTCATTCAAAACGCTAATGTGTTGCTGAATGCTATCTCATTCAAAACGCTAATGTGTTGCTGAATGCTATCTCATTCAAAACGCTAATGTGTTGCTGAATGCTATCTCATTCAAAACGCTAATGTGTTGCTGAATGCTATCTCATTCAAAACACTAATGTGTTGATGAATGCTATCTCATTCAAATTTTCAAAACATCATGTTCAATAAAATTACCTTTGTAAAAAAAAAATATCTACATTTATATTTCAATAGCCCCCCTTGGCTTGCCTTCAGGTCCTCCCCAGGGGGGCGCGCACCCCAATTTGGAAACCTCTGTTCTAGATGTTTTTGGTGTTGTTGTCTTGTTTCTTTAATTTATTCTCTTCTCTTCTTTCATAATTTCCTTGAGTGCTCATATTATTTATTTTATACGCAAAATAGATAATTATTCTTGTTGATTAGATCGTGGTTTGTGGCATTGAGTTCAGGAGATAAATGTTGTTGGTGTTGTTGTTGTTGTTTGGATATCAATGATGTTGTTTTGTTGAATGTTGTTGTTGTTTAGAGATCAATAATGTTGATATTGTTTTGTTGATGTTGTTGTTTAGAGATCAATGATGTTGATGTTGTTTTGTTGAATGTTGTTGTTGTTGTGTAGAGATCAATGATGTTGATGTTGTTGTTGTTTAGAGATCAATGTTGTTGATGTTGTTTTGTTGGATGTTGTTGTTGTGTAGAGATCAATGATGTTGTTGTTGTTTAGAGATCAATGGTGTTGATGTTGTTTTGTTGAATGTTGTTGTTGTGTAGAGATCAATGATGTTGATGTTGTTTTGTTGGATGTTGTTGTTGTTTAGAGATCAATCATGTTGATGTTGTTTTGTTGGATGTTGTTGTTGTTTAGAGATCAATGATGTTGATGTTGTTTTGTTGGATGTTGTTGTTTAGAGATCAATGATGTTGATGTTGTTTTGTTGGATGTTGTTGTTGTTTAGAGATCAATGATGTTGATGTTGTTTTGTTGGATGTTGTTGTTGTTGTTTAGAGATCAATGTTGTTGATGTCGTTTTGTTGGATGTTGATGTTGAAAGATTAATCAGGAAGATAAAACTTGTATGTAGTTATTGAAGATGATGATTGATGGTAGTGTTGTTTTCGGGAGATGAATGATGAAGATGTTGTTGCTGATGTTGTTTGGAGTATGTTGTTGCTGATGTTGTTTGGAGTATGTTGTTGTTGATGTTGTTTGGAGTATGTTGTTGTTGATGTTGTTTGGAGTATGCTGTACTTGTTAATGTTGTTTGTAGTATGTTGTTGTTGATGTTGTTTCGAGTATGTTGTTGTTGATGTTGTTTGGAGTATGTTGTTGTTGATGTTGTTTGGAGTATGTTGTTATTGATGTTGTTTGAAGTAAGTTGTCATTGATATTGTGTGAAATATGTTGTTATTGGTGTGCTTTGGAGTATGTTGTTGTTGCTGTTGTTTGGATTATGTTCTTTTTTATTTGTTATTGATTTTATTTCTTGGAGGTTATTTTATTGTTTGGAGAGGTTGTCTTTATTATCTGATGGTTGATGATGGATGTTGCTGTTATTGGGAGATTGTTCCATGATAACTATTTAAACTGATTGAGATCTTTAATTTACACAGAAATACTACTCTAGATTCAGAAGAGCATGTCCAACAGTTGGGTGATCTTTTTGTACAGATCATACGATTAGACACTTTTGAAATGAATTAAGGATTAGGGTCTTAGCTTTCGCGCCGAAAATTTGAATGTACAGTGCTGGATTCTACAGACTTTTAGGGGAAATATCAACCTATCGTTAATAATAATTATTTGGCTAGCTAAACCTAAACCAAACGTTCTTCTTGATTGCAAGCGTCGAAATGTAACAATAAAAATATTTCAACTCAAAGGTCAGAATAAATGAGCGACGCACGGAGAAGAGTCCAAAGATCTTTTCACGAACCCAGCACTGAAATTTTCAATTAAAAATGGTAACAAAATGAGAGCTTGATGGCGGGAAATTTCAATTTTTTTGAAAATTTAAATAATTTTTCAAGTGGCGATAAAAACTTTTCAAAAAAATGAAAACATTATAAAACACCCTAATTAGATATAAACCATCTATTACATACGAAAAAATAATATTTAAGTAATAAACGAAAAAAAAAAATGGGTCTATCGAGGAAAAAAAAAATGTCCGCCATTCCAAAGAGGTGTTAAGACCTTTTTTTTTTTTTTTTTTAAATAGAGGAGGGAAAATCTTCATAAAGACGCCCACTAAAGAGAGCCTTAGTGAGGAGTGTGGGGATGGTGCTGTTTTTTGATTTTATTATTATGTAGAGCTTCACCGACCCACTAAAAACCCATCCTCCGTGGTGCTACATCTAGCCCCCCGGAACCGATTAAGACCCTAATTTTACAAAAAGTGTCTAACGATTTTTGTATGGAGCTTACAATTCTTCCTGGTAATATATATTCAAAGTCTTTTTCAAACATCATCTCTTCAACCATCCAATTATACCACAGTCAAATAGTTCGAGGCCATGTGTTACGATTGCGTATCCGGAAATCCAACTATCTACATGATCATTGTTACACTCATTTCAAATGCTCGCTTTGCATTTCCTGTCAATGTGTTGACATAGAAACAAAGGTTGTCATTGTACCATACCAAGTATGTGTGCCACGTGTTATTCAATAGCACACGTTAAGAGTTGGAACAATTTGTTTGAGCACCTTTATATATGGCTCAGCTCAACAAAGGTTGTCATTGTACCATACCAAGTATGTGTGCCACGTGTTATTCAATAGCACACGTTAAGAGTTGGAACAATTTGTTTGAGCACCTTTATATATGGCTCAGCTCAGCAAAGGTTGTCATTATACCATACCAAGTATGTGTGCCACGTGTTATTCAATAGCACACGTTAAGAGTTGGAACAATTTGTTTGAGCACCTTTATATATGGCTCAGCTCAGCAAAGGTTGTCATTGTACCATACCAAGTATGCGTGCCACGTGTTATTCAATAGCACACGTTAAGAGTTGGAACAATTTGTTTGAGCACCTTTATATATGGCTCAGCTCAGCAAAGGTTATCATTGTACCATACCAAGTATGTGTGCCACGTGTTATTCAATAGCACACGTTAAGAGTTGGAACAATTTGTTTGAGCACCTTTATACAGTATGTCTCAGAAGTGCTGCCCGGTGCCATAACTTTGGAACCGCTTGGAATTTTTGAATTCTGTTTGTTTCTAGGGATAGAAAAGGGCCCATGGCCATTCGAATGGAAACATCAGTATCCAGCTTCGAATCTTGAAAGTGGTTCTTTTGAAACAAAGTGTCGATTTCTTGGGAAATTTAAATGGAATGGTACAAATATTTTTTTGAAGAATAAAAGTGTGAATAAAATAAGGAATATTGCCATTTTTATTTTTTCAAAAAAAATAATCAGGGGCGGAGCCAGAGGGATTCAAATCCAAAACTTGTTACACCCTGTATAACGGAAACCGAATTTAATTTTAAATTAGAAATTCGTTAAGAGCGGCTCGTCATATGATTGTTCCTCCAAAAAAAAATTGATTTTATTAAACAGGTTTTTATGCACCGCACGGTAATGTGAAAGCTCCTGTCGCGCGGAACCGCGCGGTTACCACGGTAATGTGAACGTAGCCTTATAGATATCTTCCATGGACCTCTGCATATCCGTAAAGTAGTACAAGGAACTCACAAACCACAGGTAGGGTAATTCAGATGAATACAAATGGCTCTATTATGGTAATGGGACATGTTTATTCATATACAAGATGGAATAGATTCCAAGCTTTGCTGATGTTTGGTACCTCTTCGGTACAAATGGCTCTATTATGGTAATGGGACATGTTTATTCATACACAAGATGGAATAGATTCCAAGCTTTGCTGATGTTTGGTACCTCTTCGGTACAAATGGCTCTATTATAGTAATGGGACATGTTTATTCATATACAAGATAGTATCTTCGGAATCTATTCCAAGCTTTGCTGATGTTTGGTACCTCTTCGGTACAAATGGCTCTATTATGGTAATGGGACANCATTAGCGTTTTGAATGAGATAGCATTCAGCAACACATTAGCGTTTTGAATGAGATAGCATTCAGCAACACATTAGCGTTTTGAATGAGATAGCATTCAGCAACACATTAGCGTTTTGAATGAGATAGCATTCAGCAACACATTAGCGTTTTGAATGAGATAGCATTCAGCAACACATTAGCGTTTTGAATGAGATAGCATTCAGCAACACATTAGCGTTTTGAATGAGATAGCATTCAGCAACACATTAGCGTTTTGAATGAGATAGCATTCAGCAACACATTAGCGTTTTGAATGAGATAGCATTCAGCAACACATTAGCGTTTTGAATGAGATAGCATTCAGCAACACATTAGCGTTTTGAATGAGATAGCATTCAGCAACACATTAGCGTTTTGAATGAGATAGCATTCAGCAACACATTAGCGTTTTGAATGAGATAGCATTCAGCAACACATTAGCGTTTTGAATGAGATAGCATTCAGCAACACATTAGCGTTTTGAATGAGATAGCATTCAGCAACACATTAGCGTTTTGAATGAGATAGCATTCAGCAACACATTAGCGTTTTGAATGAGATAGCATTCAGCAACACATTAGCGTTTTGAATGAGATAGCATTCAGCAACACATTAGCGTTTTGAATGAGATAGCATTCAGCAACACATTAGCGTTTTGAATGAGATAGCATTCAGCAACACATTAGCGTTTTGAATGAGATAGCATTCAGCAACACATTAGCGTTTTGAATGAGATAGCATTCAGCAACACATTAGCGTTTTGAATGAGATAGCATTCAGCAACACATTAGCGTTTTGAATGAGATAGCATTCAGCAACACATTAGCGTTTTGAATGAGATAGCATTCAGCAACACATTAGCGTTTTGAATGAGATAGCATTCAGCAACACATTAGCGTTTTGAATGAGATAGCATTCAGCAACACATTAGCGTTTTGAATGAGATAGCATTCAGCAACACATTAGCGTTTTGAATGAGATAGCATTCAGCAACACATTAGCGTTTTGAATGAGATAGCATTCAGCAACACATTAGCGTTTTGAATGAGATAGCATTCAGCAACACATTAGCGTTTTGAATGAGATAGCATTCAGCAACACATTAGCGTTTTGAATGAGATAGCATTCAGCAACACATTAGCGTTTTGAATGAGATAGCATTCAGCAACACATTAGCGTTTTGAATGAGATAGCATTCAGCAACACATTAGCGTTTTGAATGAGATAGCATTCAGCAACACATTAGCGTTTTGAATGAGATAGCATTCAGCAACACATTAGCGTTTTGAATGAGATAGCATTCAGCAACACATTAGCGTTTTGAATGAGATAGCATTCAGCAACACATTAGCGTTTTGAATGAGATAGCATTCAGCAACACATTAGCGTTTTGAATGAGATAGCATTCAGCAACACATTAGCGTTTTGAATGAGATAGCATTCAGCAACACATTAGCGTTTTGAATGAGATAGCATTCAGCAACACATTAGCGTTTTGAATGAGATAGCATTCAGCAACACATTAGCGTTTTGAATGAGATAGCATTCAGCAACACATTAGCGTTTTGAATGAGATAGCATTCAGCAACACATTAGCGTTTTGAATGAGATAGCATTCAGCAACACATTAGCGTTTTGAATGAGATAGCATTCAGCAACACATTAGCGTTTTGAATGAGATAGCATTCAGCAACACATTAGCGTTTTGAATGAGATAGCATTCAGCAACACATTAGCGTTTTGAATGAGATAGCATTCAGCAACACATTAGCGTTTTGAATGAGATAGCATTCAGCAACACATTAGCGTTTTGAATGAGATAGCATTCAGCAACACATTAGCGTTTTGAATGAGATAGCATTCAGCAACACATTAGCGTTTTGAATGAGATAGCATTCAGCAACACATTAGCGTTTTGAATGAGATAGCATTCAGCAACACATTAGCGTTTTGAATGAGATAGCATTCAGCAACACATTAGCGTTTTGAATGAGATAGCATTCAGCAACACATTAGCGTTTTGAATGAGATAGCATTCAGCAACACATTAGCGTTTTGAATGAGATAGCATTCAGCAACACATTAGCGTTTTGAATGAGATAGCATTCAGCAACACATTAGCGTTTTGAATGAGATAGCATTCAGCAACACATTAGCGTTTTGAATGAGATAGCATTCAGCAACACATTAGCGTTTTGAATGAGATAGCATTCAGCAACACATTAGCGTTTTGAATGAGATAGCATTCAGCAACACATTAGCGTTTTGAATGAGATAGCATTCAGCAACACATTAGCGTTTTGAATGAGATAGCATTCAGCAACACATTAGCGTTTTGAATGAGATAGCATTCAGCAACACATTAGCGTTTTGAATGAGATAGCATTCAGCAACACATTAGCGTTTTGAATGAGATAGCATTCAGCAACACATTAGCGTTTTGAATGAGATAGCATTCAGCAACACATTAGCGTTTTGAATGAGATAGCATTCAGCAACACATTAGCGTTTTGAATGAGATAGCATTCAGCAACACATTAGCGTTTTGAATGAGATAGCATTCAGCAACACATTAGCGTTTTGAATGAGATAGCATTCAGCAACACATTAGCGTTTTGAATGAGATAGCATTCAGCAACACATTAGCGTTTTGAATGAGATAGCATTCAGCAACACATTAGCGTTTTGAATGAGATAGCATTCAGCAACACATTAGCGTTTTGAATGAGATAGCATTCAGCAACACATTAGCGTTTTGAATGAGATAGCATTCAGCAACACATTAGCGTTTTGAATGAGATAGCATTCAGCAACACATTAGCGTTTTGAATGAGATAGCATTCAGCAACACATTAGCGTTTTGAATGAGATAGCATTCAGCAACACATTAGCGTTTTGAATGAGATAGCATTCAGCAACACATTAGCGTTTTGAATGAGATAGCATTCAGCAACACATTAGCGTTTTGAATGAGATAGCATTCAGCAACACATTAGCGTTTTGAATGAGATAGCATTCAGCAACACATTAGCGTTTTGAATGAGATAGCATTCAGCAACACATTAGCGTTTTGAATGAGATAGCATTCAGCAACACATTAGCGTTTTGAATGAGATAGCATTCAGCAACACATTAGCGTTTTGAATGAGATAGCATTCAGCAACACATTAGCGTTTTGAATGAGATAGCATTCAGCAACACATTAGCGTTTTGAATGAGATAGCATTCAGCAACACATTAGCGTTTTGAATGAGATAGCATTCAGCAACACATTAGCGTTTTGAATGAGATAGCATTCAGCAACACATTAGCGTTTTGAATGAGATAGCATTCAGCAACACATTAGCGTTTTGAATGAGATAGCATTCAGCAACACATTAGCGTTTTGAATGAGATAGCATTCAGCAACACATTAGCGTTTTGAATGAGATAGCATTCAGCAACACATTAGCGTTTTGAATGAGATAGCATTCAGCAACACATTAGCGTTTTGAATGAGATAGCATTCAGCAACACATTAGCGTTTTGAATGAGATAGCATTCAGCAACACATTAGCGTTTTGAATGAGATAGCATTCAGCAACACATTAGCGTTTTGAATGAGATAGCATTCAGCAACACATTAGCGTTTTGAATGAGATAGCATTCAGCAACACATTAGCGTTTTGAATGAGATAGCATTCAGCAACACATTAGCGTTTTGAATGAGATAGCATTCAGCAACACATTAGCGTTTTGAATGAGATAGCATTCAGCAACACATTAGCGTTTTGAATGAGATAGCATTCAGCAACACATTAGCGTTTTGAATGAGATAGCATTCAGCAACACATTAGCGTTTTGAATGAGATAGCATTCAGCAACACATTAGCGTTTTGAATGAGATAGCATTCAGCAACACATTAGCGTTTTGAATGAGATAGCATTCAGCAACACATTAGCGTTTTGAATGAGATAGCATTCAGCAACACATTAGCGTTTTGAATGAGATAGCATTCAGCAACACATTAGCGTTTTGAATGAGATAGCATTCAGCAACACATTAGCGTTTTGAATGAGATAGCATTCAGCAACACATTAGCGTTTTGAATGAGATAGCATTCAGCAACACATTAGCGTTTTGAATGAGATAGCATTCAGCAACACATTAGCGTTTTGAATGAGATAGCATTCAGCAACACATTAGCGTTTTGAATGAGATAGCATTCAGCAACACATTAGCGTTTTGAATGAGATAGCATTCAGCAACACATTAGCGTTTTGAATGAGATAGCATTCAGCAACACATTAGCGTTTTGAATGAGATAGCATTCAGCAACACATTAGCGTTTTGAATGAGATAGCATTCAGCAACACATTAGCGTTTTGAATGAGATAGCATTCAGCAACACATTAGCGTTTTGAATGAGATAGCATTCAGCAACACATTAGCGTTTTGAATGAGATAGCATTCAGCAACACATTAGCGTTTTGAATGAGATAGCATTCAGCAACACATTAGCGTTTTGAATGAGATAGCATTCAGCAACACATTAGCGTTTTGAATGAGATAGCATTCAGCAACACATTAGCGTTTTGAATGAGATAGCATTCAGCAACACATTAGCGTTTTGAATGAGATAGCATTCAGCAACACATTAGCGTTTTGAATGAGATAGCATTCAGCAACACATTAGCGTTTTGAATGAGATAGCATTCAGCAACACATTAGCGTTTTGAATGAGATAGCATTCAGCAACACATTAGCGTTTTGAATGAGATAGCATTCAGCAACACATTAGCGTTTTGAATGAGATAGCATTCAGCAACACATTAGCGTTTTGAATGAGATAGCATTCAGCAACACATTAGCGTTTTGAATGAGATAGCATTCAGCAACACATTAGCGTTTTGAATGAGATAGCATTCAGCAACACATTAGCGTTTTGAATGAGATAGCATTCAGCAACACATTAGCGTTTTGAATGAGATAGCATTCAGCAACACATTAGCGTTTTGAATGAGAACCAACTATATGTTTGTTCCATTTTTCTGTTAGGGGAATGGCGATTCTCTTCAAGGAATCATCGAAGTCTTGATGCAGTGATGAAATCTGTTCGTGAAGACATGATTGGTCCAAATTTAATCAGAAAGAAGAAAAATGGTGTGAACATCACACGACTTTCCTTATATGTAAATGCGGTTGTATAGTATTTTTTTTTTTTTTTTTTTTTTNTTTTTTTTTTTTTTTTTTTTTTTTTTTTTTTTTCCGGGAATATTTGATTCGGCTTATTGTAATGTGTCTACAACCAAATTGGTTGTAGTACACAATCCATACTAATACTATAAATGAGAAAGTAACTCTGTCTGTCTGTCTGTATGTATGTATGTTACGCTTTCACGCTTAAACTACTGAACCGATTTTGATGAAATTTCGTATGGAGATAGACTAAACTTTAGGAAAGGACATAGGCTACTTTTAATCGCGAAAAAACTATAAACGGACATGCCTATAAGGCGCCAAGCGAAGCAGGCGTATCCTGCTAGTAAATAATAATAATATTTAGATACTAGTGGATCAAGATAATCAGGTGTTCACGTTAGTGTTGTAGTCATTTAGGTATAGAAAAAAATATCTTAATCAAATTTTAAAAAAATATTTTCAAAAAACAAAATATTGGGCGCCTTCGCCCTGAAACCCCAAGAAAAATATCAGAACTCAAAAATGTCGAATCGTTTTTGAGTTACGGCCGATTTTTCGATTTTTGACCGAATTTAGCCGGTCAGGGTCCGATATCATAAATTTTGTCGCGACAACATATCAACTCAAAGCGAGAAAGTTTTAGGTGGCCTTTTAAACCTTAATTTGGAACATAAATTGAAAAAAACGGTCCAAACTTTTTCGAGTTGTGTCCGTTTTTCCGATTTTTGAAAGGGAAATCATTTAGCACGGGTAAGACCATGACTTTAAGACACTAATCTATATGCCGTAGCGAAGCACGGGCGAAACAGCTAGTATTCTGTAATTTTTTTGGTCAGATTTTTTTTTTAAATACAAATCAGACAGTAAAATGTTAGTGACCACTCCAACTCGCACTCCAGTGGAGTTTTATAATATGGCCCTTAAACTTCTCTATCGCCCCTCCAACTCTCAAATTGCGCTACAATAGATCGATAACACCAAATTTGAAAGTGACTTTTGAAATCTCCGTTCTGGTTGTATTGCAGACCGTCAAGTATGAACTATCTATCTCTTATGATGATTATAAATATGAATATCTTAAATTTAATATCTCTGGGAAGAGAAAGTTCGAAGTCTCCCTTTCATACCAGAAGATAGGAACAATGACCTATCAGAGAGACGGATCAGATTCTGTTACCGTCACCTGAGTCTCTTTATTTGACACCGACCAGAGACACTAATTCAGTGTATTCTTTATCATTAGGAATTTGTGTCTCTACGACGATGGCAGGCCAAGCGGGGAGGGGGGAAATGGGGGGAATCCCCCCAGGCCCGGGATTTCTTAAGAGGCCCGGTGAGAAAATTATCATAATGAAATTTTTCATGTTTTTTTTTCTGAATAATAAATAAATTAACTTAAAAGTTTTGAAACATTTTCAAACACACAAAGTCAGAAGTTTTAGCGATAGTGGGCTAATATGGGACAATGGCTATTGCAGGACACTGATTTTAAAATATAATCCTTTACAATGGCGGAGGTATGAGCAGGGGCAGGGGTGTTGTCATGGAGGTCACTCCTCACATCGTAAAAGTGTTCGCGGAACTTACACAACGGCCGTTTCTATCGGTTTCGGTGGCCGGGACGATCTCAAACGTATATCATCATAGTTCGAGCCCAAAACCTTTTTGCTAACCCAATATCAACCTATTTCCACCATTTTTTACAAACCTTTATCCAGAAATGTGAGAAAAGTTTATTTTAAATGAAACACCGCTACAACAACGAGCACGCTATTTTAACCCTTTACATTTTTTAATTTTAACAAGATGACCTGTCAAAATTAAAATGCATAAAATGTTCATTGCACGGCAAATCTCGAATGTCTCCGATCTAGAGATTATGATTCCGAACCTTCTTGACAATCCCGAAGTTTCGGGACTGGAACGATCACAATCCCGGGATCCCGGGGCTGGTCCCGGGATTAGAAAAAAATTGATAACCTTTCAAAAATCAAGTAGAAGTAGGTATAGTTACTATAATAAGTAGATAAAATAAAAATAAAATCAATTTTTTAACTTTTTAATAGCATCACATTTTTTACACTTTGCATTTTTACCGTCTTTGGACACTAAAAAATGACTCCAAACGGATGAAGGATCTGAATCTGTTTTGTGCTATATAAAACCGTCCATTTTAAAGTCAAACCGAACATAAGTTGTTAATACGTTCAAAAAAGATGTTAGATTATTAGAACATTAAAAATTATTTTTTTGAACTGAAACAAATGAAATTCCGACTCCTTTGTTTTTACCAAAAGGGGTCATACAAACAACACAT
This sequence comes from Pachypsylla venusta, assembly GCA_012654025.1. Classification (NCBI taxonomy): domain Eukaryota; kingdom Metazoa; phylum Arthropoda; class Insecta; order Hemiptera; family Aphalaridae; genus Pachypsylla; species Pachypsylla venusta. The sequence continues at coordinate 40,474,249 of CM022876.1, forward strand.
CGGTCATCGGTTCATTCGGTCTACTTAAAGAAGAAAAGCATTTTTAAAAGGTCTTGTATTTTTTTATTGCATGGCAGATGGCAGCACATCGAGTTTCATGTAACGTTCAAGGTTGATGTATTGGGGCCTCATTTTCAAATTCAATAAAAAAAAATATGTTTTCTGTTTGTTTTTATTATATCACTGTCAATCCCGGGATCAAAATTTCAGCCATTTTCGGGCGGGATCCCGAAATCCCGGGATCCTAATCCCTACTCAGATCCGATCTCTATTAAAATTTGCTGCTGGAAACTATCGTTGATTAGTATTTGGTCCTTTTAGAAAAGTTTATCTTTGGCCGCAAGATACGCTCGTGCCGTTCCGGGCCTTTGCATAGACCCTGAAAGTAAGTGTATAGATATAATTGTAATTCTGTGATATTTATACAAGTCATAATATTAAGGCCGTTTACACTGCCTGAACATCCCCGAGCATTGAGCATTCGTGATCGTTGCTCGCCAGTTTTCGACGAGCACGAACACAAACGATCATTCTGTTCCCACTGTTCGAGCATTTCTGACGATCAGTTACTTGTGAGGATTCGCAGCGAGCAGATGGCACCTGCGCTATCCAAAATTGCGGTTTCGGCGACGGTTATTCTCATTCTAGAGTATCTAGCAGAGGAAAAGAAATTACTCTTCATTGCTAAGGATTTGAAGGAGGATAACAGTGGGCTATTCAGAATAAAATAAAATTTATGGTCTGGCTGCCACAGCTCTGGGTGCTCCGCATACAGAGAAATTAACCAAAGGCACTTTTCATTTTTCCACTCCATCAGTCAAATACAAAAAAGCAACAACACCACATACAAAATAGGAGACGTGTATGCTTCGACAGCTAGGCGAGAACTAGATTCATAGAACACCATTCGACGAATCCCGGGGTGTTTAGTTGTTTATACACAGCGAGCGGCGAACGAGCGTCCTTTGATGATTCGCCAGAAAACCGACATCGCGTGGATTAGGCTCGAACACGAACGAGCACCCGCTTCGAAATTGATCGGCTCGCGGCGACTGTTTACACTGCCCAGGGTGTCTACCAGACTGGAAATCCTGGAAAACCTGGAATTGTCAGGGAATTTTAGGAGACTGGAAATGTCAGGGAATTTAGGAAAAAAACGCCGNTCTCAATGGCCAATTTTATGCGTGAACATGCTTTTCCTGAAAAATTTCACCTACGGCGCTTATTATCGTTTTCCTCTAAAATTTTGGTACACATGTTTAGGGTATGAAGGAAATTTGCTGTATAGTTTTTGGGGGCCCTGGGCCCCAATATTGTGTTTTTTGAAGTCAGATGGGGGAGCCAAAATCTTGAAAAATCACACTGGAAAATCTGGAAAAGTAGACTGAAAAACCTGGAAAAGTCAGGGAATTTCACTTTGACGATTTGGTAGACACCCTGCTGCCTGAGCCTCGAACGAATGTTTGTTCGTTACCTCTGTTCGCGACGAATGCTCGGGCAATGTAAATGAGGCTTTAGAAAATGATAAGAACTCTGTGATAAGGATGAAATGTACGATTTAAATATTTTTAACAAGTGCTGGCAATGCATCAGCTATTATTATACAGATACAGGGTGTGATAACCAACAGTGGCGCATAGGTAAATGAGGCTTTAGAAAATGATAAGAACTCTGTGATAAGGATGAAATGTACGATTTAAATATTTTTAACAAGTGCTGGCAATGCATCAGCTATTATTATACAGA
>CM022876.1:40511752-40533732 GCA_012654025.1 Pachypsylla venusta
AACAAATAAACAACACAACACACTACCAAGACTAATGAATATCTAAATTTGAATTCTAACGGATCAAAGATTTAAATAAATCAAAAATGTTAAAATAAATGGGATTAGCCAGCGTCTCTGGCACGTTGAATACACCAGTTCCCGTTAGATCACTGAAGTTAAGCAACGTCAAGTACCATGTGGGTGTCCACGTGATTTCGCGCCCTCGTGATGCTAGCTATTTTTCCGGCCCAACTCAGGCTGTGTGAGGTCAATGTGGGTAGCTGGTTTGCAAGTTTTCAGCAAATGGAGGGTGAAACCCCCGGTCTTGAATGACCAAAAAATGTTAAAGAGACGTTGTCGAATTTATTTTCCATTATGTTAACGTAGTTTTCTTCGGTGATATCGAAAAGTGAGTTGCATTGTAGCAACGCAACCTCGCCTCTTCTAATTATTCACAGTCACTGATGATATAATGATACTGTTTTTTACTATAAAATATGATTTCTCTTTGACACTAACTGTAGCTTCCTGGAATTCAATACAGTCAGGCAGAACAAACAGATAGGTCCAGTGCATGGTGTGATGTGCACCAATATTCATACACATAGAACAAGGTGTGTGAATGGCGCATACAAAAACTATTACGATTCCGTCACTGCATGTCACATCAGGTTGACAAGTGCACCAATATTCATACACATAGAACAAGTTGTGTGTGAATGGCGCAGACAAAAACTATTACGATTCCGTCACTGCGTGCTACATCAGGTTGACAAGTGCACCAATATTCATACACATAGAACAAGTTGTGTGAATAGCGCAGACAAAAACTATTACGATTCCGTCACTGCGTGCCACATCAGGTTGACAAGTGCACCAATATTCATACACATAGAACTGTGTGAATGGCGCAGACAAAAACTATTACGATTCCGTCACTGCATGTTACATCAGGTTGACAAGTGCACCAATATTGATATACACATAGGAAAAATAATATGAAAAATACAATGCTTTGTCCAGCATTGCAATTTTTTACGTCTCATTGAGGAACTTTAAGAAAACAGCAGTCGGATTATTAATATTTTCTCATGTTTGATATTCAAATTATAAGTCAAGAAATTCTGTTTAGTCAAGAAATTCCGTTTAGCCTCATTCAAAAGCTTTTTGTATTTTTCACAAGCTCTTCTGTGTAAATACATCGACACTAAATGGGCTCTTCTCTATGAAAACACAAGGAGACCTGGAACGGGGTCACGGGACTTTCTTTCTCTAAGAGGATGATTACTGAACCCTCAGAGAAAACAGCAAAGAAAATTGTGAATCTCAGCAGACGTGACATCAGACTGTTGATTGGGCTGCTGACGGGTCACTGTGCTCTAAGGAAACACCTAAAAACTATAGGGGTCAACAAGGGAACAGCGATGTGCAGGATGTGTGGAGAAGAAGAGGAGACGGCTTCGCACATTATATTTGACTGCCCACATATCATATATGGTGGCGCTACGTTTCAGAACGCTAGGGTTCCCGGGCTGTGAACTCATAGAGATACACACTAACCCAGTAGAATCGTTGCTGAACTTCATTAGGGGTTCGGCAATTCCAGGACTGGATGAGATATATTAGACGTGGAAAAACTGGTGTGCAATAGTCCTAACTAGTGGACGCAGCATTTGGAATTCCNATTTTCCAGTGTACTTTTTCAAGATTTTGACGCCCCCATCTGACTTCAAAAAACACAATATTGGGGCCCAGAGACCACAAAAACTAAACAGCAAATTTCCTTCATACCCTAAACATGCGTATATCAAAATTGTAGAGGAAAATGATAATAAGCGCCGAGAGTCAAATTTTTCAGGAAAAGCATGTTCACGCATAAAATTGGCAATTTGAAAAAATCTGAAAAAATCCCTGACTTTTGGCGTTTTTTCCTAAATTCCCTGACATTTCCAGTCTCCTGAAATTCCCCGACAATTCCAGGTATTCCAGGATTTCCAGTCTGGTAGACACTCTGGTTCTTCACCTCTGTTCACGACGAATGCTCGGGCAGTGTAAATGGGCTTTAAGAGGGAAAGCTATACAAATTGTGAATGTATTTGGGAGAAGAACACAGCAAACACATCAGACTGAAAATAATTTGCCATTCTTCCGCAATCTGCAGTGAGTCCACATTCAATGAAATTCAATTTGGTCTGAGATGCGATCTCATTATTGTGACTCGGGTGTTCATCTCATTATCTTTCCATTGCACACAATGAACAGAAAATCAAAAGAATATTAATCAGAAAAGATTCTGCGATTGAATTAATAAAATCTTTATTTGATCTCTATCGTCACAAATGAATTTCCGTGATGATATCAGGAAAACACTTGCCATTCAAACAACATAAAGAAACAATCGCGTCACTTCATGGCTGACTGGATGGACAGATACACTGAGAAATATTCGCACAGGTATCAGTAAATACAATGAAATAACTATATCACAAAGTATTAAAAATGAACGGATCGGCGAATATTCCAAGTCGCTCGAAAGAAGGTACGTCTTTGATTAAATCAGAGTCACGAACCTCACCCATGTGTTTATGCAATTAAGTCTGAAATAGAGTGAAAAAACATTTTTTTTTTAGCTTTTGTTTACATTCAAAATTTAAAAATAAACTTTATAATAATATTATGGCGTTCAGGTAGGTGTGTATGGAAAGAAATCGACAGTATCTCTCATATGTAATTATACAATGGCAAAGCAACACCAAATGATAAATTTATTGGTCCAATAGTTCTTGTCCGGTCCATTATCAACATAATTTACGTATACCTTTATTAAAGAGCCCGAAACGGGGGCACTATTTCTTAAATCGATATTTTCTGCAACATCTAACATTTTGCGTGTCCAGTTCCACAAAAAAATCGTTTCAATAGCAAAACAGGGTGTTTACCAAAACGTCAAAGTGAAATTCCCTGACTGTTCCAGGTTTTTCAGTCTACTTTTCCAGATTTTCCAGTGATACTTTTTCAAGATTTTGTCTCCCCATCTGACTTCAAAAAACACAATATTGGGGCCCAGGGACCCCAAAAACTATACAGCAAATTTCCTTCATACCCTAAACATGTATACCAAAATTTTAGAGGAAAACGATAATAAGCGCCGCAGGCGAAATTTTTCAGGAAAAGCATGTTCACGCATAAAATTGGGCATTTTCAAATTGAGAAAAACTAAATTTGAAAAATTCCCTGACTTTTGGCGTTTTTTCCTAAATTTCCTGACATTTCCAGTCTCCTAAAATTCCCTGACAATTCCANGCCATGCACAAACATACCCTCAATATTCAGGAGATTTCAACCCCTCCCCCTTCCTGTTTTCACCGCACCAGACTGGTGATTTTAGGAATAGGTATGACTAGATTAAAGGAAGACACTTTGCCATGCACAAGCATACCCTCAGAATTCCAGAAATTTGGCCTAGAAAATTATATAAAATAGATTATATAAAAATTATATATAAAAAAAAAACCTCACCCCAATAAAATTAAATACTGTCTATAGCCCTGACGGTTACCGCTCATTTTACTAATAAGATGAAAAGTCGTTATTGATAGGACCCCCCCCCCCCTCCGAATGAAAATCCTGGGTGCGCCACTTAATGTAGGTAAGTATAAAATTAATTAAATCTTAAGGCAGATCAGCAACCCTTATTTGAATACCAACAGGCAGCTTCTAATAATGTATAGAGATTGCAATGTTGGGCAGACGGAATGGCCCACTGAGTATGCAATTATACAATGGCAAAGCAACACCAAATGATAAATTTATTGGTCCAATAGTTCTTGTCCAGTCCATTATCAAGATAATTTACGTATACCTTTATTAAAGAGCCCGAAACGGGGGCACTATTTCTTAATGACGCGACATGCTATTTTTTTTTTTTAAATCGATATTTTCCTCCTGTCACAACATCTAACATTTTGCGTGTCCAGTTCCACAAAAAAATCGTTTCAATAGCAAATTCTGTAGACCTGATATTCCCAGGATTGGGACATCAATGAGGGGTGAAGAGATTAGCAAATTCTGTAGACCTGATATTCCCAGGATTGTCAACTGAAGAAGACAATAACATTGATATTTGGAAAAGTGTATAATATACACTTCCGCAATTATCGTGACACTCTGAAAATATACTGGGATGGTAAATTAATAAATAGGAGACTTGAAATATGAATTAGATGGCAGGCCCGACGCTAGAAGGGGGGGAATGGGGGGAATCCCCCCCCCAGGCCCGGTATTTCCTAAAAGGCCCAGTGAGAAAATTATCCTAACGAAAATTTTCAGGTTTTTTCTGTATAATCCATATCCATACTAATATATAAATGCGAAAGTAACTCTGTCTTCAATCATAAATATTGGTATATTTCGTAAACATTTACATCTGATAATAGAATTATTTGTTGCCAAGAAGAAGCGTACACGCCTTTTTCACATCAACTAAGTCCATTGCCTGCTTTTACTTTTATTACTGCCCATACGGTGATTTTAGATGAAAGAATAATTAGAAAGACCCGTAAATTTTTCCCCCTGGCCCGAGTTTCTGTCTACGGCACTGTTAGATGGAATAATAAAAAATAATAATAATAAGGCTGCAATACGAGTAACAAAGAAAGGAACCGGTTCAATTCTGGAGGTCAGACGAAACCTGTTAGAGCCCAGCAGTAAGTATTATTTATTTATTTATTTTAAAGTCTAATGATTTTTTACAATTTTACGTATAAATGTATTCCAGTGCTAAAATTATATACCTACATTATGAGTTCCAATCTTCAAGAACTCGTAACAATTAAAAATACATAAAAATGCAATGCTTGGTCAAATTCAAAGAAAAATAATAAAGAGTTCAACTCTCAACCACAATTAGCGGTTTTGAATTGATTTTGTAAAAGCCATCCAGTGCCATTTTCAATCGGACAGTATAATTACTCGCAATTAGTAATCTTGATTTGAACAATTATCTGCTCTAACAGAACAGCTCGCAGCAAGATTATGTTCCCTACGCTGCACTTTGTAATCATCGTTAATTGGTGGCTTTGAAATTCTTTTCCACAAAAAATGCAATAAAATAGAATGAGATTTTTTTTTGCTGATTTGTGAAATAGAACGGCACGGTATGGCTATTGAACTATTCAGCTACCTCAGTAATGGTCGGTTCACACACCAGCTACTCGTTTGTATACAAAAGTTAATTTATTATTCAACCAGAAAGAATTGTTCTATCCGAACTTTCCTTCAATCAAAAATACAAATAGCCAGGGTCTATGGCACGTTGAATACACCGGTTCCCGATATATCACTGAAGTTAAGCAACGTCCAGCGAGATTGTTCATGTTTCACTCCGGTATATATTTGACCGAACAAAGTAAAGGTCCAGTTTTAACTTCCCGATTTTCCTTTTCATTGTTTGTCTTTTTGTACCTCAATAACTCTCGAACGCCTTGTCTAATTAACCTCCCCGATTTTACTTTTCATTGTTTGCCTTTTTGTACCTCAATAATTCTCGAACGCCTTGTCTGAATTAACTCCCCAATTTTCCTTGTCATTGTTTGTCTTTTTGTACCTCAATAACTCTCGAACGCCTTGTCTGATTGAACTCCCCAATTTTCCTTTTCATTGTCTGCCTTTTTGTACCTCAATAATTCTCGAACGCCTTGTCTGATTTAACTCCCCAATTTTCCTTTTCATTGTTTGTCTTTTTGTACCTCAAAAACTCTCGAACGCCTTGCCAGATTTAACTCCCCAATTTTCCTTTTCATTGTTTGTCTTTTTGTACCTCAATAACTCTCGAACGCCTTGTCTGATTTAACTCCCCGATATTCCTTTTCATTGTTTGTCTTGTTATACCTCAATAACTCTCGAACGCCTTGTCTGAATTAACTCCCCAATTTTCCTTTTCATTGTTTGTCTTTTTGTACCTCAATAACTCTCGAACGCCTTGTCTGATTTAACTCCCCGATATTCCTTTTCATTGTTTGTCTTGTTATACCTCAATAACTCTCGAACGCCTTGTCTGAATTAACTCCCCAATTTTCTTTTTCATTGTTTGTCTTTTTGTGCCTCAATAACTCTCGAACGCCTTGTCTGATTGAACTCCCCGATTTTCCTTTTCATTGTCTGCCTTTTTGTACCTCAATAATTCTCGAACGCCTTGTCTGATTTAACTCCCCAATTTTCCTTTTCATTGTTTGTCTTTTTGTAGCTCAATAACTCTCGAACGCCTTGTCTGATTTAAATCCCCGACTTTCCTTTTCTTTGTTTTTCTTTTTGTACCTAAATAACTCTCGAACGCCTTGTCTGATATACATTATATTCATGAAATAAGCTAATTAATAAGCTAAAAAAAAAAAAAAACACCCGGGGAAACAACGGTTCAACGTTCAGGTTTGAAATCCTGTCTTAAAGGTAGCAACAAATATTGTTTTATAAATAAATGCGAATTCAATTATGATCTTTCAAAATGAAATAATTTTAAATTAAATATTTTCCCAAAGAAATACTGGTATTTTAGTTTATTATATTATTTTCGATATAATGAACCTTTGGATATAACGGCTTTTTTATTAATACAAATCTATATAAGTATCAGTAGACAATTTGCCATCTTACGAAGTATTATATGTCCATTGCGATTCTACATATAGAAACATTTGGCGTGTATGATTGACCCAAACGTATACGAGGTGTGTCCGAAAAGTATCCGACCTGCATTCAAATCTTCGCGCTAGAGCTCTCGAGCGGCCTCTGCAGGGTATGAGCATAAACAGTAGACACTCACAAACTCCCTGAATACGGTAGTTACCGGATCATCAAAAGTTAATACAAAACATTAATATTTTCAGAATGGTGAAATGTATTGATGGCAGGGGAAGATATGCATCATGGAATTATTTGATTAATCGATTTTTCGAATGAGAATAAGTTCACAAAAATCTAAAGAATTAATAGAACAATTCCAGTACGTTCCGACAGTATTTTCAAGCTATTGGCAGACACCGCTTGATTCTCCAGACGCTTTGGAGACATGATCTTTCTATATAAAATAAAAAGTAGTTCATGTTGCACTCCGGTATATATTTGACCGAACAAAGTAAAGGTCCAGTTTTAACTTCCCGATTTTCCTTTTTATTGTTTGTCTTTTTGTACCTCAATAACTCTCGAACGCCTTGTCTGATTTAACTCCCCGATTTTCCTTTTCATTGTTTGCCTTTTTGTACCTCAATAATTCTCGAACGCCTTGTCTGATTTAACTCCCCGATATTCCTTTTCATTGTTTGTCTTATTGTACCTCAATAACTCTCAAACGCCTTGTCTGATTTAACTCCCCGATTTTCCTTTTCTTTGTTTGTCTTTTTGTACCTCAATAACTCTCGAACGCCTTGTCTGAATTAACTCCCCAATCTTTTCATTGTTTGTCTTTTTGTACCTCAATAACTATCGAACGCCTTGTCCGATTTAACTCCCCGATATTCCTTTTCATTGTTTGTCTTGTTGTACCTCAATAACTCTCGAACGCCTTGTCTGAATTAACACCCCAATTTTCCTTTTCATTGTTTGACTTTTTGATAACTCTCGAACGCCTTGTCTGATTTAACTCCCCGACTTTCCTTTTCTTTGTTTGTCTTTTTGTACCAAAATAACTCTCGAACGCCTTGTCTGATGAAATTTGGTATAGAGATACATTATATTCATGAAATAAGCTAAATAATAAGCTAAAAAAAAACACCCGGGGAAACAACAACGGTTCAAGGTTCAGGTTTGAAATCCTGTCTTAAAGGTCGCAACAAATATTGTTTTAAAAATAAATGCGAATTCAATTATGATCTTTCAAAATGAAATAATTTTAAATTAAATATTTTACCAAAGAAACACTGCTATTTCAGTTTATTATTTTCGATATAATGAACCTTTGGAATATATTATGGCATTTTTTATTTTATTTTTTTAACGATATTTTCTATATTTGACATTATTTATAATATACTCCGTATGGAAAGATACAGTATTAAATATATATATTTATTCGATTGTTAAAGAAAACTAGTTCAGCTCACAACCGCACTATTGACACACTCGAAAACACTAAAAAAGAATGAGGACCGAAAAAAATCTTACTCAAAATTGATAGATAAGTAAATATCTATTATTTACAAGGAAAAAATAAAAGTCATATTTAACATAACTAGCACAAAAGATAAGACCGAATGCATTGAACGGCACTAAGCAATATATAGTTATTCGACACCGCTCGATAAGATACTAAAACCTAAAACAAAGATACCTGACTGGTAACCGTAAGGTAGAAGTATATCAGACAAGAAGACTGGGGGGATTGTTGATAATACTTCAACTAGTTTCAATCATATTTCCGTATACAACATACACAAATCCGTACATTTGGATCATTATTTACAAAAATTGAGATTGGTCCAATTAATTTTTGACTGAACGAAGTGAACTCTAGTTTTAAACCCGCGATATTCCTTTTGTTTGTCCGCTGTCCTTAGAAGATGTGTCAGCACAGCTTGGGGAAAGAACTTTGTAAACAAATATTATTATTTTGAAAATAAAGATATAGAATAGTATGTCTTTTCGTACTAAAATAGCTCTCGAACACTTGGTCCGATTCTGATGGATTTGGGGATAGACATTTATTGGGTCCATAGAATTGAGCGAGGTTTACAGTTCACAGAACTACTAGTAATAGTGACTTCTCGAGAAAATACCTGACTATCCAGTTTTTCATAACTTCAAAAAATGGTATTTAAAAAAAAAAAATTACTTGGGTATTTACATTTTTCAAAGATTCAATTTTTTTGGTCTTATGACTAGAGAGTCAAATTGTGACTTGTAAGCAGTAGTGTGGGTGGCCATGGAAACCTAAATAATTAGGTTCCCAAAAATAGTATTTTTGAGGGCGAAAAGCGACTGGCCTATTTTATTCAGAATATACTCTCTCTAATTTAACCCATAGAACATGTGGCTTCAAGGAAATCACCTTTTTCTTACACCTTGCATATCCATACGCACTCCGTATAGCCGTATATCTGCAATCCATATTTAAAGTACTTTTACCGTATATCTGCAATCCATATTTAAAGTACTTTTTTACATTTGCAGACAGGGACGGTGCGGCCCCTTATATAGCCGTATATCTATAACCCATATTTTAACTACTTTTACCGTACATATGCAGACAAGAACAGTGCGGCCCCTTATATAGCCGTATATCTACAACCCACATTTAAAGTACTTTTACCGTACATATGCAGACAGGAACAGTTTGGCCCCTTATATAGCCGTATAACTATAACCCATATTTAAAGTACTTTTACCGTACATATGCATACGGGGACAGTTTGGCCCCTTATATAGCCGTATATCTATAACCCATATTTAAAGTACTTTTACCGTACATATGCAGACAGGGACAGTTTGGCCCCTTATATAGCCGTATATCTATAACCCATATTTAAAGTACTTTTACCGTACATATGCAGACAGGGACAGTGCGGCACCTTCTATAGCCGTATATCTACAAACCATATTTAAAATATTTTTACCGTACATATGCAGACAGGGACAAAGCGGCACCTTCTATAGCCGTACATGTACAAACCATATTTAAAGTACTTTTACCGTACATATGCAGACAGGAACAGTTTGGCCCCTTATATAGCCGTATAACTATAACCCATATTTAAAGTACTTTTACCGTGCATATGCGGACAGGGACAGTGCGGACCCTTATATAGCCGTATATCTATAACCCATATTTAAAGTACTTTTACCGTACATATGCAGACAGGAACAGTTTGGCCTCTTATATAGCCGTATATCTATAACCCATAAAGTACTTTTACCGTACATATGCAGACAGGGACAGTTTGGCCCCTTATATAGCCGTATATCTATAACCCATATTTAAAGTACTTTTACCGTACATATGCAGACAGGGACCTGGGACAGTTTGGCCCTTATATATCCGTATATCTATAACCCATATTTAAAGTACTTTTAGCGTACATATGCAGACAGGGACAGTGCGGTACCTTATACAGCCGTATACCTACAACCCATATTTAAAGTACTTTTACCGTACATTCTTATCACTTGTTATCATTAACATCAAACAAAGAGAGAAATCGTTTCTGTAAGTTAATCGTATATTGTCTTTCCGTATCACCCAGCCATAATTATCGTCATAATGATTAATTAACGATAATTTTGTTATACTACAGGTGATATGAGGAGAGAATTATGTTTCTTGACAGAAAAACTATTTGAATGGTTTTGTTTCAATCACATTCATCTATCTGTCACACTCACTCATCATTCACTATCTCTCATTCACACCCATCATTCACTATNCAAATCTGACTATCCTTCAGGCATGAGTAAGTACATATATGTGCAGGAGGTTCCTCCGTTACCTCCATCAGGGGGGGCTACATACATAGATCACGCTGAATGTCCACAAACATCAACAAATCTGACTATCCTTCAGGCATGAGTAAGTACATATATGTGCAGGAGGTTCCTCCGTTACCTCCATCAGGGGGGGCTACATACATAGATCACGCTGAATGTCCACAAACATCAACAAATCTGACTATCCTTCAGGCATGAGTAAGTACATATATGTGCAGGAGGTTCCTCCGTTACCTCCATCAGGGGGGGCTACATACATAGATCACGCTGAATGTCCACAAACATCAACAAATCTGACTATCCTTCAGGCATGAGTAAGTACATATATGTGCAGGAGGTTCCTCCGTTACCTCCATCAGGGGGGGCTACATACATAGATCACGCTGAATGTCCACAAACATCAACAAATAATCTGACAATCCTTCAGGCAACCAGTTTCACTTTCAAGCTATCACTTTCACTCGGTAATTTAACTTTTAATCATTTTTTTTAAATAAACCAAAACCAATCTCATGAAGTATTTACCTACAACATAGTATGCTAAGATTATAGCACACTAGGAACATGTTAGATAAGATACATATATATCTTAGCGAGGTGCTTTTGATAGTTAGACTAACTTTCATTTTACATTAGAGAGAACAGTGGTGCAGGCTGGTACAGCCAAATTGATAGTTTCCAAGTGTCAAAAATCAACCCCTGTTGTGCCCAAACTCGGGGTGAGTGTCCATTCAGTGATCCCCAACATGGGCGACCTATACAACATAGTATGCTAAGATTATAGCACACTAGGAACATTTGGAGCTTTGGATACAATCAATGATCCTCAACATGGACGATTGAGATTGTAATGACCCTTATATAGCCGTATATCTATAACCCATATTTAAAGTACTTTTACCGTACATATGCAGACAGGGACAGTTTGGCCTCTTATATAGCCGTATATCTATAACCCATAAAGTACTTTTACCGTACATATGCAGACAGGGACAGTTTGGCCCCTTATATAGCCGTATATCTATAACCCATATTTAAAGTACTTTTACCGTACATATGCAGACAGGGACNGAATGAATAATAGAGGGGCCCGTAAATTTTTTCCCCCGGCTCGGATTTTCTGTCTACGGCCCTGCCCATATTCCTTATTTTACCAAACGGGCCCATATATTATATTTCATGTTGTTGTTACCATATTTCATGTTGTTTTCCTCTTATCAATCAACGATTATGCAAAATTCTTGAATTTAAGGTTGGAAAAATGGTAGAAACAGGCTGATAAGAGATAATCGACTTCATCATGATGTGCCACACGTGTTGGTCGGTTGTACGCACCGAGACAACCTATAATCAGGTAATTCGTCCACACCATCATTGTCCCAAATCTGATAAATTGACAGAACTCACCCAATAAAATAAAAATCAGGTAACTCGTCCACTGGAAATCGTCCTAAATCTAATAAATTTCTCACGCTTTCACCAGGCGCCCGTGTTGCAACATTCCAGGTAATAAAATATAAACTGAAAAGATAAACAATTTAAATTGAGAAGGTATATTGACTGACTCAAAATCAACTAGAAGTCAGTTATCGCGAAAAAGATGCATTTAAGCGTGTTTCGTCACTCTTTGTTTAGACCACCAAGATGTCCCAGGCGGACAATTTATTAGGAGCGGACTATATAGTAGGGGTGCCATAAAAGCATCTACTCAAAGGCGAGATAAGTAACATGTTTGGTTTGGGTATCATTTCTCTTAATATAAATTTAATATATTAAGGGTGGATCATTAAATGGCCTTAACAAAGCGGAACAATTACACAGTCAAATTATAAGGGATATAAAAATTACCGTAAATGGACACCCCGCTCCCAACAAAACCATTTAGTACCTATGTATATATATATAAATGTGTATATGTGTTTAATATTTGTGTTAACGCATAGTATTGCACTGTCACCACATAGATTTGTGGTTATGACAGCATTACAAGGACCACTACACTAAACTATCACTGCACTACATATTGTGAGAAATTCGTGAGTTGGGTCACAGAGGACTTAGAGAAGATTTATATTGTTGGATACACTTAAGAAAGTTTAACCCAAAACGACTTGATCAGATCTTATCAGAAGGGTGGCGAAACAGGCCCTGGTCTTTATCGTTCGAAGATTGTGTACTTCCTATCTCTAAAACTGATCTGATCCCCCCCCCCCCCTAGGAAATGTCATAGGACTTTATTATTTTGTTTACGTTTTTTGTCATGACCGAAATGAGGTCGTACAGTACTTTCCTATGTGAGTTTGGCAGTGACTGGGTGTCTCTGCATTACTGATAACTTGGGATCAAGTTTTGCTAAGGTTTATTACGTTCGGCAGAGGGAGCCAAGCTTCTCCCTGACAATATTTCTTTGCCGCTGTAATGCCGCTACGCACATTAGATCAGCTCAAGTGGACTCGGCCCGTGAGAATGTCACCCTCAAGTTAGTAACATCTCACTATCTCAAGTACGATTTTTTCAGCTCAGGAGGACTCGGCCGGTGAGAATGTCGACCCTCAAGTTAGTGACATCTCACTATCTCAAGTACGATTTATTTTTGGTAAGATTAAATCAGCTCAGGTGGACTCGGCCCGTGAGAATGTCAACCCTCAAGTTAGTAACATCTCACGTACGATTGATTTTTGGGAAGATTAAATCAGCTCAGGTGGACTCGGCCCGTGAGAATGTCACCCTCAAGTTAGTAACATGCCACTATCTCAAGTACGATTTATTTTTGGAAAGATTAAATCAGCTCAGGTGGACTCAGCCCGTGAAAATGTCACCCTCAAGTTAGTAACATCTCACTATCTCAAGTACGATTTTTTCAGCTCAGGAGGACTCGACCGGTGAGAATGTCAACCCTCAAGTTAGTAACATCTCACTATCTCAAGTACGATTTATTTTTGGGAAGATTAAATCAGCTCAGGTGGACTCAACCCGTGAAAATGTCACCCTCAAGTTAGTAACATCTCACTATCTCAAGTACGATTTTTTTCAGCTCAGGAGGACTCGGCCGGTGAGAATGTCAACCCTCAAGTTAGTAACATCTCACTATCTCAAGTACGATTTATTTTTGGTAAGATTAAATCAGCTCAGGTGGACTCGGCCCGTGAGAATGTCAACCCTCAAGTTAGTAACATCTCACGTACGATTGATTTTTGGGAAGATTAAATCAGCTCAGTTGGACTCGGCCCGTGAGAATGTCACCCTCAAGTTAGTAACATCTCACTATCTCAAGTACGATTTATTTTTGGTAAGATTAAATCAGCTCAGGAGGACTCAGCCCGTGAGAATGTCACCCTCAGGGTAGTAACATCTCACTATCTCAAGTACAATTTTTTCAGCTCAGGAGGACTCGGCCGGTGAGAATGTCACCCTCAAGTTAGTAACTATCTCAAGTATGATTTATTTTTGGTAAATGGAATGGAACAAATTACGTCTTCAAAATTGATAATAAAAAAAACTTACCTTAATTTATCCATAACAACAATATGTACTCTTCAATTAAAAACTAATTAACAATTAATTAGCTTATCACAAAAATAAATTCATTGATGAAAAAACACAAAATATTTCTTCTAATCAAAAGTGTTTTATTTTTTTTTACTCAAAAATAGAGTATTATATTACAGTCCTAGTCCACGCATATTATTAGGTGTACCAATGATAATCAAGGTGAGCCAGTGTTGGTATGATAGTAGAGTAGTAACTACTAGATCTCGTTATGTGCTGAGTCATCATATATTGAAGTAGGTTGTGTAAACAAATTTCAAATGTTTTACCTGAAATAAAGAACAAATCGCCGGGAAGGGCAGATGTTACCTAGTGCAGCGATTCCCAACCTGGGGGCGATCGCCCCCCCCGGGGGGCGGTTTCTTTTTAAATTGCTTTTTCTGTATTTTTTTCTAAACTTCTAACAGGCACACTCATCATCTTCTTACTCCTGCACCACTATCAACACTTCTCAATTATTATATTCAAATGACACACTCAACATTCAGTCACTATCACACTCATCACTTCCAATTGCTCAAATGAAGCTATTTTAAGGTGCAATTAGGGCTTCCAATCCCGCATGCGAGATTGATTTTGAATCCCGCATAGGGGATTGAGCTTAATCCCGCGAGATCCCTCATTTTTTAATATTTTAAAGTGGAAAGTTCTCAGTAGGTAGGTATATCCTCATACATGCACCATTTTTGCCGTTCATGGCATAAAACTGACATGCATACCAAATTTCAAGTCTCTAGCATTTGCCGTTCTTGAGATTTTTTGTTCAGACAGACACATACAGGGACAAATGGCTGAAACTCGAGATTTGGTCTCTGGGGACCCCAAAACGTGTTTGGCATTGAAAACTCGACATCGAAAATTTCAGCCCATTACAATACTTTCCTTTTTTATAGGACAAGGAAAGTAAAAATGATAAAATACCGATTTTCACTTCATGTGTTTTTTTTTTAAATCATGTGTTTTAAAAAAAATGTTGCGGGATTGGAACTTGCGGATCCCGCAGATTGCAACTCCCGCAAAAAAAGCGCGGACCCGCAAAATCGCGGGATCCCGCATTTGCGGGATTGGAAGCCCTAGGTGCAATAATTTCCTTCTGTTTTTGTTGATGTTAGTAATTGCACTTACGAGATCGTAAGGTAGTATGATGAATGTTTCATTATTTACATACTCACAAGAATGAAAGTAGTTGTTAAATATTGGTTGGATAATGATCAGGGTTCGCTACTAATTGTCATATATAGCCAATATTTTTACTCGAAAATGGCTGACGATGTTGGTCATAGACTGTGATGTTGGTGGGGTCCGTGCCCATCAATTTATCGATATCTACTACCGTTTGGGCTGTGGTTTTCTAGATATTGGTATTGTCTAACAAAAGTCAACTTATTTTTGGAAAGATACAATACATTAAAGGCACAATATAGCTCGCGACAGTATTGTTTTATACATATACCAATATTTATTAAATTCAACTTAGATATTGATTTTGTTATGTTTAAAGATTATTTGCTATGTTTGTTTATGAGCAATGTAAAAAAAAAAAAAAAGACCAACCACCGTGCTATGTAAAGGGTGTTTAGGATTTATTATTATTATTATTGGAACAGACAACCCCACCGTATATTTCTGAGCTAGATTCCTCTTTAGTGATATATGAGCCCCTGCACCTCAGTCTCAACTGGTCTTTTTTGGAAAGTAGACTGTCTGCCTAGTCAAGGTCAAAGATTTGAGCAAGCTTGATCAGCCTTTTGGCGAGGTTTTTTCGTGGATGTCGAGCTTTGGCTTGATGTAGCTGCCCCATGCTCAGCCTTCACGCAAGTAGGGGATTACATAACAAAATTCATGCCATCTGGCCATAACTTAGTGATTTATACCGAAAAAACAGCTATAACTCAAAACAGTTTGACATTTTTGAGTTTTGACAATTTCCTGTGATCTCAGCTAATGGGGGGGGTCTATTCCAATAATTTTTCCTCTATCTCTTATCCTTCTGGTCACAAAAATTTTATACATTAAGATTACGCTTTTTATACATTAAGATAAGATAAATTTCAGCCCATTCTGCTTCACTATTCTTTTTTATTATAAGGATTTATTTTTATTGTTTTTTTTAGTACGGAATCCATTGTACGTGATTGAGAGTATTGATGAAACTTGTTAAAGACAAATATTTTATTCATATTTACCTTTAACAAGTTGGGTCACCCAGGACCCCATGGTATCAAGTTCACAAAACTACTGCACTTTATGCCCCCATCGATATCATTATTATTTACTGCGTTTCAGAGGGTTGAAAACCGCTGACACATTACAAATTTGGGAACCAAAATGCCCCTAATATTCAAACAAAAATATATATTAAAAAAAGTTAAACAAAACAGAAAAAAAAATTAACAAAATTTGAATAAACTGAAAAATTTAAAGGACCTTTAAAGAAAACTGAAATTGTTATTAGTTATTATGAGTATTGCAGATTTATTTTATTGCATTTGACCGCCTAAAGTCCAAATAGAACCTCCATATCATATTATGTCATTAGAAGTGGTCAACGTTTTGTGGTAAAAGTGCACCTTATGGCGCGACGGACAAACAGATTCTACGCCTCTTACAACCATTTGACCGCCTAAAGTCCAAATAGAACCTCCATATCATATTATGTCATTAGAAGTGGTCAACGTTTTGTGGTAAAAGTGCACCTTATGCGCGACGGACGAACAGATTCTACGCCTCTTACAACGTAAAATGAAAAAGCTTGAGAGGGGAAGTGTTTTTTATAAACTAACAAGTAGGTATTGGTCAAGAAATAATTATTGCGTATTAATTACTTACCAAAGGAGATCCTAAGATAACAGTTTCATTATAATTATTTTTTGTTGACACAAACAACAACTCGTTTGTATCAATATGTTTATTCTTAACTCTAGATATTGATAAAACAAAAAGATTTCTCTCTCAATCGAAGTGATGTAATAAGTTAATTAGGTATCATTATTTCGATAACATAGAACTTATTTTCCTTCTACCTTGCATAGAACTGATAAGAAAACAGTGTTGCCAACTTCATTCTTCTTAATTGGAATTTCCGTACACACTATAGCCCATTAATTTCGAAATGACACAACATTTTCATGACGTTTGAGTATTCTTTTTGAAATGTCATGACATTTTCACGGCGTTTGAGCATTCATTTCCAATTGTCATGACATTTTCACGGCGTTTGAGCATTCACTACCAAATGCCATTATATTTTCACGTCGTTTAAGCATCATTCATTGCCAAATTCAGATGCTTTTTTTTTGCACAGGGGTAACAAATAGACGGCGCGGCGGTTCTGAAACAATCGTACGAGCAAGAATATTTTTTATTACATCAGTGTTGTGGGAACCGTAGGGATATTCCCTACATGTAGGGAAGTTTTCTATTTTTTTCCCTTGTAGGGATGTTGGTACGGAAGATGTTCAAAATGTAGGGATATTTAAGCAAAACACATTAGCTTTATAAAAAACAAAAAAACAATTTGAATTTTTTAATTCCTTAAATTTTTATCCATTTTTTTCTGTAAATAATTCAACTAAAGAAAATGTCAATATCAAGTTGCTATAATACATATCTGTTTGATTTTATCATTAATTTATTATATGGATCATATGGAAATCATGTTAATATAATGTATAAAAGATATAGTTATACAGTAAAATCAACACAAGCCCCAAATGGCTGCACCAAATGACTTAAAACTTGACAGATAGTGTCCTTTTGTGACATAGGTGCTTGGTAAGTACCTATGGATTTTGCAAAAGCTCCAGCAGTTTTGGAGATAATATTATATAGGATGTCCCAAAAGTCCGATGCCACCTGAATATCTTATGAACGGCTTTATGTGGAGTTTTGAAATTTTGCATGGTATTATACCCCACATTAAACCATCTGACGGTGTGACCAATTTTTCAGAGGCGGGTCCCATGTGGCCCCCCGGGGGTCCAACTTTTTTTTTTTAAATACGAACCCCCATCTTGTGATACATTTTCAGAANCTTTGAAAAAAAAAAAAATACAAGTCTAGCGTTTTTGGTTTCAAAATGGCGGCCATTTGAAATTTCCAAGACATGACTTCCAAGAGTGTCTAAAACGCCTACTTTTAGAAAAAAAAACTATTTCTGAAAGTAGGCGAAATGTCGAAAACTAGACGAATTATGTCTAAAAAAACAGGTTCCTTGACATTTGTGTCCTATGCAATCATTCAATATATCATTGCAAATAATTCGCCTAGACACTCTTAATCATATTTTGGAAATTTCAAATGGCCGCCATTTTTTAAAACAAACACGTGTAATTTTCTCCCCCGGGGATTTCCCGGGCCTGGGGGGGATTCCCCCCATTCCCCCCTTTCGTCGGTCCTGGAAGACTGACAAATTACTTCAAATTCTATTGTCTTTCTAAAAATGTATCACAAGATGGGGGTTCGTATTTGAAAAACAAAGGTTGGACCTCCTGGGGGCCACATGGGACCCGCCCCTGAAAAATTGGCCACACCATCAGGTGGTTTAATTTGGGATATAATAACATACAAAATTTCAAAACTCCACATAAAGCCGTTCAAAAGATATTCACCCTGTATGAACACCTGAACACCATCATTTGGTTTCGTAAAATTTCATCCCGGGATACATCAATAAATGTTTGTAAATTTCATTTTTTTTTCTGGAGGTTAAAATTAGACCGTTTTGAAAACGGCCATTTTCGGGTAGAAAGTCTGATGTAAGATGATAATTTAATACAAATAAAAAAAAAAAAAATTCAGTAATTACTATGACCAATAAGCAACGTCAAAAGCCGGAGGCTGCCAAATATAATTAAAATAATGGTATTATGTCCAAGGAACCTCAGACTAAAGTTTGAATCAAAGCAGAGAAAATCTAATACGGTTTGGCCTAACATTTATTTGATAAATTTACAATTTCCAAAATTCCCCCTAAAAAAGTGGTACCTATTACGTGCTGCCCCTGAAAAAGTGCCTTTTAATTTAGTAAAATTTCATCCCGGCATACATCAATTGCGTTCTCCATTCATTAGCTAATTTACATAGACGTTATTTCATCCCGGCATACATCAATTGCGTTCTCCATTCATTAGCTAATTTACATAGACGTTACTCCAACACGCGTTAAAAATCTTAATGAACAACTTGAGTGAAAACCAACATTTAACATACAGTGTGTTAATTATTATTACTGTGTTCCTTATTGGGGGAATATTAAATACAAGAAGTTAAAAATGAAATTACTTAAATTGAATATTCATAATCTCAAAACGACTATACTGTTTCTTTGTGACATGCCAGCGTCTATGGCACGTTGAATACGTCCAGCGAGGTTGTACTATGTTTGGGTGCATTCGAATACACGCTTGGCCGTATTTGTCACTTTTAGCGGTTTCCATTAATCTTGTCTAAAAAGAGAATGGTAAGAGCCAGAGACTTGAAATATGGTATGTATGTCAAATTTAGGGTCTAATTACGCCCCACATTTGACGGCTCTAGATTAGTTGGGTATGCTGGATAGTTGAATGATAGATAGTTGCTGGCTGTTCATGATTTACATCATGAGCAGCCAGCATACATAAACGACAACGATCAGATACTTCAGGTTTTAGCAAGGATTTATTTACCAACTCTTTGAGGAAGTATCTAGAGCAGCACGGCTGGGTCCAACGGAGGAAAAAGTGACACAGTGAGTTGTCGTCGGAACGGCGTTGATGGTCTTTGGCCGTGCCCGAGGGCACGGGTAGCCCCGGTACGAAGAACCAACATCTGAAAAATGTTGATGTTGTTGCTGTTGATGTCTAATTACGCCCCACATTTTTTGGGGGCGGGGGTATTATTTTAAGCCAATAAAATAAACCCATGTGTCACATTGACAGAGTTTTTTTTTACTTGTTCTGCTTTTCCATGCGAAATGTCCTGCTTTTGAAGAGTTTCATGTGATAACTCATTAGCCGCTTCAATGTCTGTGCTTTTGGACCCGAATTTTCTCATACTCCATCGAGGCTTATTCTCCTACACCCGAAATTTGATTTGAGCCCTTGTTTGGATCCAAATAGGTTGTCTAGGGCTCTAGGGCATGGGTTCTCAAACGGTGGTACGCGTACCACCAGTGGTACTCAGATCCATTTCAGGTGGTACGCGAAGCCATTTTCAGTTGTACACAAAATATTTTTTTTTTTTTTAACATTTCAAATATATTTTTATTGTTGAATATAACAAAAATAAANTATAATACGAGTGACTTAGAGTAGATTAGAAATCCGTTCGCAGAATACTCAGATGCAGGCGTTGCTGACGAATATAAAGATTCGTTTATTGAGCTGACAAGTGACAGCATCGTGAAAGATATGTTCAACAGTAGCAGTATTTTTATTTTAGTTGATTTTTGGATGAAAATCAACAAGATCAAATATCCAATTTTCCACAAGAAAGCGCTAAAAGCCCTATTACCCTTTGTTACCACATATATGTGCGAATTGGATTGTCTCAAATGTTGTACTTGAAAAACTAGTATAGGAGTAAATTAGATGTGTCCCATGACATTCGCGTAAAAATAGTAATATTCAGCCTGATATTGAAGCAATTGTTTCTGATAAGAGTAGGTAGTACGTAATCTCATCGGAACAGGAGGAAGTGAGTTCAAACCCCCACCTTTCTACTCACTCTGCCACTCTGTTTTACATCTTATCAGGTACCTTTGCATGATTATTTTTTAACTTCAGGTTTTTTGTGGAATTAGTTATGTTCTCATATGTTTTTTTCCTTTATACAACCCCAGGGTGGTGGTACTCCAAAAATTCGAAAAAATACCAAGTGATACTTCGTATTGTGAAGGTTGAGAACCCCTACTCTTGGCTATGGGACATGGGCGTACACAAAAGGGGGGGGGCTGGCCGGCNTTTTTTCAAGATAAGCCTTCAAATGTGAAACGCGAGTGTATATCATCTAAAAAAAAATAGATTCTTGTGGAGTTTACCACTGGGCGAGGTTAATGCCTGAGGCATTTTCTACCACCTAGAGCGGAGGTTTACAAACTGGGGGGCGTGAAGGCAAGCCAAGGGGAGCGCGAGACCAGATGAATTATTATCATTTAGTTATATATGTACACAATTTTTTTACAAAGGTAATTTTATTGAACATGATTTTTAGAAAATTTGAATGAGATAGCATTCATCAACACATTAGCATTCTGAATGAGATAGTATTCAGCAACACATTAGCATTCTGAATGAGATAGCATTCAGCAACACATTAGCATTCTGAATGAGATAACATTCAGCAACACAAGCATTGGCGTTTTGAGTGAGATATCATTCACCAATTTGAATAAGATAGCATTCAGCAACACCCATACTCATTCACAATTTATAATGTAAAGGGGAGGGGAGCGTGGGAGGCTTTCATTTCAAGAAAAGGAGGCGCGGTACCAAAAAGTTTGGGAACTCCTGCCCTAGAGCTCTCCCTGAAGTAACGCCCCCCACCCATTATTATTAAAACTTTTAACCCCTAGAGGCTCCAATACTCAAATTAATGAGGAAAAAATTGTGCCTCTGCTGGGAATCGAACGCACGCCTTCCTGTTTACCAGGCGAGCGTTTAATCACTGTGCTATCGAGGCATAACATATGCTCTAACCCTGTGCTTCTATATCACACAGTCACGCAGAAAACACTTTTTGGGAAAGGTGTTTCATACTTACATAACAAAGAGCGCAATTAGGGTGATTTAACTTTTTTTCTACATATTTTCATATTTTAAGTAGTTTAATTATTATTATGGCTTGTGTTTTAAGTATGTGTTAATTAGTTGAGTAACGTTTTTAATAATTACATTTTTAACTAAAATAAGCTGGGTGGGTTTCATCATGAGACTTAAATGTTAACGGGAGAGTATCTTTGAAACAAGGCCGCCGCCTAATGGGGGGGGGGGGGGGCC
>CM022876.1:40536563-40550052 GCA_012654025.1 Pachypsylla venusta
CGTGTCTTAGGCTGCTTTGTGGATAGGTATTTATACATTGTTCTATGTGCGTTGATAAATTGATGTAAATGTTAAAAATATATATTCATGGTTTAGTTAGATTGATTGTCACTAAATGGTTCCACTTAGAATTCGTTGTTTTGAAACAGTAAGAAATGATTGATAATATAGCATTTGTAACCGCATGGTTAACTAAATCATGGCTCACATGTAAGGATTGCAATACCGCATGATTTTCATCCCGCGTGTGATTGAGTTTATCCCCGCTGGATCCCGCACTTATTTATCAATGTTCTATTTTGTTGCGTGTAATGTGTAATATGCATGAAAATGTAAACTCAATACCATGTAGGTAATTATAAAAAAGAAGTAAAAAGTTAAAGTCATGATTGTCATCAAGTAGTAGATACAACACAATTTCAATTGAAAATTAGGAAATTCTAAATTTTTGCGGAATTCAATCTCGCGGGATTGAGGGTACGGTATCTCGCACTCTGCGGGTTATGATTGTCATCAAGTAGTAGATACAACAAAATTTCAATTGAAAATTAGAAAAGTAAAAAGTTAAAGTTATGATTGTCATCCAGTAGTAGATACAACAAAATTTCAATTGAAAATTAGAAAAGTAAAAAGTTAAAGTCATGATTGTCATCCAGTAGTAGATACAACAATATTTCAATTGAAAATTAGAATTTTTTTTTTCTTCTTCAGGATTCAATCCTGCGGGATTGAGGGTACGGGATACCACGGGATCGGAATTAAGTGCGCTTTTGCGGGATTGCAATCCCTATACATGATACTATAAATAAGATACAAGCCGCGCCCCCTTCTCAACTAAACATACGAGCCGGGTTTAGTCAGTCCTGCAAATTACTCTTCAGCAGAACATATTGAGCTGCCTGTATCATTATATTTGTATAGTCAGTCCTGCAAATTACTCTTCAGCTGAACATATTGAGCTGCCTGTATCATTATATTTGTATAGTCAGTCCTGCAAATTACTCTTCAGCTGAACATATTGAGTGTCTGTATCATTATATTTGTATAGTCAGTCCTGCAAATTACTCTTCAGCTGAACATATTGAGCTGCCTGTATCAACTGTATCATTATATTTGTATAGTCAGTCCTGCAAATTACTCTTCAGCTGGACATATTGAGCTGCCTGTATCATTATATTTGTATTTTTTTTCTCCACTTTGTAGAAATTTTCCATTCTGTTGGGTTGACAATCAAATTGTAGCCTCCCTCTCTTGCCTCCATCTCTGGAGTGTGTTCTCCTATCTCTGGATTGTGTATGTATTTCAAATTCGAAAATGATTTCTGTTTCAAGAAGAACATTCATGTGTAACACATAATATACATGTGAGTGAGAGGGGAGATGGTTTGGTTTCATGAAAATTGTATTTCGTTATATTTTTATTTGCTTCCTTTTCATACATTCTTTTTGGAAGCATTGTGCTACTGATCCAATTTGCTCAGTTGCTGTTAGCGGGCGTCGATGGTACGTTGAATACACCAGTTCCCGTTAGATTTCTAATGTTAAACACCGCCCACCGAGGTTTTACTAAGTTGAGGCCCAGTCGAGGCTTATACTTAACATTATCCAGGGCCCGTTAGATCACTGAAGGTAAGCAACGTTCAGCGAGGTGTTACCAAGTGGGTGTCAACGTAGGTTCGTGACCTCGTGATACAGTCTTCTTTGCCGGCTCGCGAGGTTGTACTAAGTGGAGGTAGGATCGCGCTAGGATGTTGTTGGATAATCCCGACCCAGTCCAGGCTTATATTTAAAATTATACGGGGCCAGTTAGATCACTGAAAATTTGGGGGCACTGCCCCAAAAATTTCAAAATTGAAAAGCCCTTAACACCAGCGAACAGCCAACATATCAAAATTTTATGTTTTTACAACAAACCGCTAAAAATCATTTTTAAATCTTTTTCGGGGCCCTGACCCCTCGAGGTGGCCCCCGAAAACTATACAGCAAATTTTCTTCATGTCCTAAACATGTATACCAAATTTCGTCAAAATCGGATGAAAATTGTGGCTTGTATCGCGAGACAAACAAACATACATACGCATATACAAGTGCATTTTGTGATGTCCAGAATCAAAAGTTGAGTTCACTGACGTTCACAACAAATATGAAGTTTAGAGGTGCTTTTCAATTGTACATAGTTCAAAGTGAAAACTTTGTGCTTTTTCTTTGTGTTTTGGGAAGGTGTCAGCAGCATAAACTCGTACAACACATCTGGTGCATGCTTTTCTTTGTCTTTAAATTTAACTCAAACACTTCCATTATTACACCTTTCCATGGATTTGAATTTCAGTCAAATGCTTTGTATCAAATCAAATGCCTTCATCTGCCTGTCTTGTAGTGCGTAAAATGTAACTACCCTTATCTCCTATAATATTTTTAACAGTAAATGTAGCTACCCCAGTAAAATAATAAACCCATGTGTCACATTGGCAGAGTTTTTTCTTTTGTGGATGAAATTCCGGTAGTTTCCGCTCATTTTCAATCCCATACTTCAAATTTTAGAATTTAGCAGCATTTTTATATTCATCTGTTTGGTGACCTGGATGTTGGACAGAGTTTTTTTTTTCTTTGGCTTAACATCTCTTTAAATTCTATTGGTCATTCAAGACAGGGGTTTTACCCTCCATTCGCTGGAAACTTGCAAACTAGCTACCCACATTGACCTTATCCAGCCTGGGTTGGAGCGGAAAAATAGCCAGTATCACGAGAGCGCGAACCCATGTGGACACCCACATGGCGAAATCTTGCTGGACGTTGCTTAACTTAGTGGGAGCTGGCCCAAAAAAGTTTTGAAGCATTTCGACATACCGCTCAGAATCGACGGAAACCGCTTGATTTTCGTACTCAAAAAAATAAGGACCAATGATTTCTACTCTTGAAATCGCACAGGGGGATCGAGGGGTTTGAAAAAATTACAAAGAAATTAAAATTAGAGATGAAGAAATATTCCACAAAAACGGAAAAATGAAAACTTGTGTTTTCATTTTTCCAAAATTTTTCACAAAATCAGAAAATTCCATTATTTAGGCATTTCCGAGCCGCACTCTGTATAAAAACATAAATTTTACAAGTGCGCGAGTGGTCACTTCGCTAATTTGTAGTCGGCGTGTCAACTCACACATAAGTTTAATATGGCTCTAAGTACTCGGAGAACTCGAAGGGGATTCTGCTCAAAAGTGGACGCAGGGCATATAAAAATTGTATGTAGATTGTAGAGCACATAAAATATGTGTCCTCAATAGTGGAACTAGCACCATGTGAAAATAAGGACCCTCTTGTGGTGAGTGCCAACAAAATAAGTGTCCTCAATAGTGGAACTAGCACCATGTGAAAATAAGGACCCTCTTGTGGTGAGTGCCAACAATATTAGTGTCCTCAATAGTGAAACAAACCCCATGTGAATTGTGAAAATAAGGACCCTCTTGTGGTGAGTGCCAACAATATTAGTGTCCTCAATAGTGAAACAAACCTCATGTGAATTGTGAAAATAAGGACTCTCTTGTGGTGAGTGCCAACAAAATAAGTGTCCTTAATAGTGGAACTAGCACCATGTGAAAATAAGGACCCTCTTTTGGCGAGTGCCAACTAAATAAATGTCCTCAATAGTGGAACTAGCACAATGTGAAAAGAAGGACCCTCTTGTGGTGAGTGCCAACAAAATAAATGTCCTTAATAGTGGAACTAGCACCATGTGAAATGAAGGACCCTCTTGTGGTGAGTGCCAACAATTTTAGTGTCCCCAATAGTGAAACAAACCCCAAGTGAATTGTGAAAAGAAGGACCCTCTTGTGGTGAGTGCCAACAATTTTAGTGTCCCCAATAGTGAAACAAACTCCAAGTGAATTGTGAAAATAAGGACTCTCTTGTGGTGAGTGCCAACAAAATAAATGTCCTTAATAGTGGAACTAGCACCATGTAAAAATAAGGACCCTCTTGTGGTGAGTGCCAACTTAATTATCAAAATTAAATTTTTCACACTAAGCTCTCTCTATTTAGCCTACTCCACGTTCGGAGATTTATACTAAAGAGTCTTTCCATTCTCTCTCCAGTTAAACGTTTTTCAGGAAAATGGATTTTACCCTCTGTTTATAATCCAACTTTTCCCCCAAAACAGTGACGTATTATGAAAAATTTAGGGGCAGCCTTTTTTTTTTGCTTTTGTTTAACCACTAAATATCAATTCGACAATTTTTATTCGAGACGGAATCGCCACGAAAAAGAAAAAAAATACCCCCCTCAAAATTCAAAAATCGATAAAAAAAAATACGTTTGTCCGACGAGCCGTCTGCCTCTTATAGTAGCTTTCCATACCGTTTTTCTGTAATCATTAATATGTAAGTGCGCTTCTTAGATTTACGCATTACGCCTAACGTTACTGATCGGACGGTAACTGAAGAGATCGGCATAAAGTGTCTGAAACCGGGGAGGAGTGTCTGGCAACAAAAAGTTATGTTCCAAAAAAAATAAATTCATTTTTTTGTTGGCCGTCATTGGTCCATGTTGGACGGTTGTACATACGCAATAGAGGCATGGTTGCACAAACATTTCCTAACCTCTCTAATTGAGTTAAAATTCATTAAAGGGTTGCCAGACACTCCTCCCCGGTTCCAGAACCTGGGCATAAACGCTTTTTGCATACGCTTCTGAAATTCACACTGGCAAATAATTCCGCCCCCCTTATTTTAATGTTAATATAATTTTCAAATATTAACGAAATATCTTGTGTGCGTTTACCCCCCTCACCCCAACCCCCAGCCCTAACTCTCCCCCCGAATTTGGCTTTTATGACTTTTATAATGACTTGCAAGAAACTTTTCTTCTTTTAAAGTTTAAAGTATCGACGTAAGATTATTATTAGGATGTATGGAATAAATGTGAGGCGTGAGGAGGGGGAGGTATGAGTACCTCCTTCACTTGGGGGGGGGCGGTATTTGTAGACACTTGGTGTGTTGTAAAACAAATATTGATTGAAACATGGCTTATCTTGAGAAGTTGTTTTCGTATCTGAAAAACTGTAAAATAATTGGATGGGTGCCCATCTCATACTCGTTTCTCATTTTTAGTGCAAGTCACTATTTGACCTCTGTATACGGAAGTAACAAAACTAGTGGTTCAGTGAACTGTGGAACTCATTCCAATTCATTGGGCGGGTCAAATCAAAGCAAAAAATTAAAGGTGTTATCTGGTTCTTAATTTGCCAGCATCTAGGGATCTAGGGCACGTTCAATACACCAGTTAAGATCACTGAACTTACGCAACGTCCGGCGAAGATGTTCTATGTGGGTGTCCACATAGAACAACCTCGCGTTTTTGGCGTAATTAAAATTTCTACAGGGTGCCTCAAAAGTGGGAAAACAGACACCAACTTTCGCTATTTTTTATTTCATATTCAAATTTTACGGTGAATTCTACACACAATCAAACGGATCTCTGATCAATCATTGATTTTTCTTCGGAATAAAAGTGATAAAACCAAGAGTGTAATACCTACATCAAATCAGTCAAATTTTTTATGCTGAATCTCGTGGTACCATTGGTTTTTGATTTTTTACACTTTTTAATATATCTAAGGTGGGTGGAAATTCATTTTTGGGTGATGTTAATATTTCAAAAATGAAATTTTACCCTCCTTGGTTATAAAAAGTGTAAATAATTTGTGTTAAAACTGCATATAATATTTCAAATCTCTATCTTTAGCCGTTAAAAATAAAAAAATCCGTTGCGGGACTTTTCGAACACTCTGTATAAAATTCGTGATCGCGATAAAAAGATCTATNAGAAAAAGATCTAATTTTTTTTTTTTTTTTTTTGCACGGAACCCTTTATTTGTAAGAACAATGTTCGCACGCGTGAATTAGTTTAAATTATAAATCAGAATGATAATAAAAATCAAATGATTTTTACATTACGGAATGTTTGTTTTGTTGGCTTCAGACCTTTACAGGGTAGCAAAGGTCTGTACTCCACTATATCGGCATTTTGAATGTCTGTCTAATACCGAACGGTTTTTAGTAAAAAAAAAAGAGTTAACTTCTGCTTCTACCTACCTTTCATCTTAAATCAGAAATTTGTGTGTACCTATGTATGAGGGGTTGTCTGTTACAATACCACAGCCCAAACGGTTGCAGATAGCGAAAAATTGATGGAAATGGACTCCCCCCAAAAATCATGATCTACGACCCCAGGAAAATTATAGAACTAAAATATGTCAAGTTGTTTTCGAGTTACGACCTTTCATCTTAATATAAGAGTATAAATCAGAAATTTGTGTGTACCTATGTATGAGGGGTTGTCTGTTACAATACCACAGCCCAAACGGTTGCAGATAGCGAAAAATTGATGGAAATGGACTACCCCCAAAAATCATGATCTACGACCCCAGGAAAATTATAGAACTAAAATATGTCAAGTCGTTTTCGAGTTACGACCTTTCATCTTAATATGCGAGTATAAATCAGAAATTTGTGTGTACCTATGTATGAGGGGTTGTCTGTTACAATACCACAGCCCAAACGGTAGCAGATAGCGAAAAATTGAATAAATCAGAAATTTGTGTGTACCTATGTATGAGGGGTTGTCTGTTACAATACCACAGCCCAAACGGTAGCAGATAGCGAAAAATTGAATAAATCAGAAATTTGTGTGTACCTATGTATGAGGGGTTGTCTGTTACAATACCACAGCCCAAACGGTAGCAGATAGCGAAAAATTGAATAAATCAGAAATTTGTGTGTACCTATGTATGAGGGGTTGTCTGTTACAATACCACAGCCCAAACGGTAGCAGATAGCGAAAAATTGAATAAATCAGAAATTTGTGTGTACCTATGTATGAGGGGTTGTCTGTTACAATACCACAGCCCAAACGGTAGCAGATAGCGAAAAATTGAATAAATCAGAAATTTGTGTGTACCTATGTATGAGGGGTTGTCTGTTACAATACCACAGCCCAAACGGTAGCAGATAGCGAAAAATTGAATAAATCAGAAATTTGTGTGTACCTATGTATGAGGGGTTGTCTGTTACAATACCACAGCCCAAACGGTAGCAGATAGCGAAAAATTGAATAAATCAGAAATTTGTGTGTACCTATGTATGAGGGGTTGTCTGTTACAATACCACAGCCCAAACGGTAGCAGATAGCGAAAAATTGAATAAATCAGAAATTTGTGTGTACCTATGTATGAGGGGTTGTCTGTTACAATACCACAGCCCAAACGGTAGCAGATAGCGAAAAATNACTTGACATATTTTAGTTCTATAATTTTCCTGGGGTCGTAGATCATGATTTTTGGGGGGAGTCCATTTCCATCAATTTTTCGCTATCTGCAACCGTTTGGGCTGTGGTATTGTAACAGACAACCCCTCATAGGTACATACGCACAAATTTCTGATTTATATATTAAGATAATAATAAACCAAAAAACGGGATACCCTGTAGTAGACTGTAAGGAGATGGAATATACGCAGGAGAGATTGCAAAACAAAGAAATAGAGGGGAGGGAAGAGAGAAAGAGAGGAAGCAAGAGAGAACGGAAAATTTTAAATGTAAAGTCAGGTGTGAGACAAAAGATAAAATATTGAAAGTGGAGGCAGACGAGAAAATTGGAAAAATTCACTTTTGTGTAAATTGCTGAACGGTGAATAATAAAATTTAAGCAAAGAAATAAGAAATTTATCTATATACAGGGTGTCATAAGATTATATCGATAATTGTGAGTTGTATATACAAGCTGCAGATATCGATAAAATTGTAAGGATGCTCGCAGACAGCCACATACTTATCATATTGCATAGTACATATCTTAATATATAAATCATCCCCCCCCCCAAAAAAAATGAGGGTGGTATTTTTTATCCCGTGACGATTCCAAATCTGGGGCGTATTAGACCCTTAATTTGACATACATTTCGAGTCCCTAGCTCTTACCATTCTCTTTTTGGGAGATTAGTGCAAACCGATAAAAAGCGGCAAAAAACGCCAAGGATGTATTCGATTGTACCCAAAAGTTCGGGGCACAATTAGAGACCAGATGGGACCTATATACTAAATTTCATCCAAAAGACGAACGGACTTATTTTATTTGTTCGATTTTTGGATTCTATATAAATTATCTTGAAACGTAAAATATCAAATTTTGACAGAAAGTTTAAATTTTTACTTTATCTTCCCATAGGCGAAGTATAGGAAAATAAAGTATTGTATTGGTGAAAAATTTCGATGTCATTTTTTTTTGTTCCCTATGATTTCAAAGCTTCCTTATTGATGACTAGCTGTTTCGCCCNGGGGGGGGGGGGGGGGGGTTGGCTTGTGTCCACCCTGTATATCGCAATCTTTAAAAATCAAGATTTAAACGTTTCACCAGGCGCCTTAGANTTTAAATCTTGATTTTTAAAGGTTGCGATATATAGGGTGGACACAAACCAATACCCCCCCCTCCAATTTTCATTGTCCTTGAAAAACAAAGATAGCAACATAAGAATCGTAGCGAAGCACGGGCGAAACAGCTAGTCTTCGTATATATGCAAGGAAAAACATATGCACAAGTTCATGGGAGTCTTCAAATCCAAAATTCCTCAAAATCAGTCCATGCTGAGTAACAAAGAAACAATCTGTTTTGCTTTGTTTGTTGAGAATAAAAAATCGCCTTTTGGTCTTCTGGTCCACTCTACATCATCCGTCTATCTCATATTACAAGGTGCGGCAATTAGTATTTCCACATTTGAAAGAGCTGGCAAATAAAAACGAAATCAGATATTTGAAAAATTATTTTGTATTCTGAAAGCTTATGTATTCTAGTTTTTTTTTTTCATCTATGTTTTGTAAAAAATGTCGTTCAAAAGTGCCATGACGGATGACAGAATTTTTGACAATTTTTTATTTACGTATTTCTATTTAGCCTCAGGATTGGGAATTATTTAGGGGCCCGTGCCCTCCCCCCCTCTCAATGAAATAAAAGACACAGCGGATCACCATTCATTTGATTTTTTTTTTTTTTAAATTTATGTGATTAGGTATAATGAAATTTATATGACCCAGTTAAAAAACTGGGGGGGGCACGTGCCCCCCTATATCCGCGCATGATATTGACACTATTGACTCATGAAGAATTGTTTTTGTGATTTCAGGATGGAGGATACAGTTCGCACTATGGTCCAGTACAAAACTAAATATGAGCATATAAAGCATGATAAGGCCATTCTAACCAGAGCTTATGAAGTAAGTTACCTTACTCCTCTCTATGCGGAGAAACAGATTCTAGGCAGACTTCGTGAAATCCGCCAAAAAAACTCTGTCAATGTGACACATGCATGTGTTTATTATTTTACTGGCTAATAGAATACCAAAAAAAAAAAAAAGAATACATACCAAATTTGAGGTCTCTGGCTCTCTACCTCTTTTTAGAAAGGATTAGTGAAAACCGCCAAGAAGCGGCAAAAAATTCCAAGGGTGTATTCTATTGCACCCAACATTTTCGGGGCACAATCAGAGCTCAGATCAGACCTATACACTAAATTTCATCAAAATCGGTCAACGCTAAAAAGCAAAAGTGCCGATCACGGCGGATAAACGGATTTTTTTTTTAAAATTTTCATCCGNTTTTTTTTTAAATTTTCATCCGATTTTGACGAAATTTGGTATACATGTTTAGGACATGAAAGAAATTTGCTGTATAGTTTTTGGGTGCAGTGGTCTCCCCGGGGGACCCAGGGACCCAATATTGTGTTTTTTGAAAATGATTTTTATCTTTTTAGCGGTTTGTTGTAGTTTTGTGTTTGTTGTAGAAACTTAAAATTTTGATATGTTAAAAAATAAAAGTTGCTCTTTAACAAAGGAAAGTGACATATGCAGCCATCCCGGCGCATCCATTTTCTCCCTTTTTTTGGATTTTCAATTCCATATGTGATCGAGATTTTGATAATTTTGTTATTCTGTAACTATCATTTTTAATTACATTGAAAGTTATAAATATCTTAATCAAATTTTTAAATTTGATCTATTTTTTTCTATTAATGACTACAGCACTAACGTGAACTCCTGATCATATTGATCCACTAGTTTTTTTATCTATGTATCTAGACAATTTTTTTTTTTTAATTTGGTTTAACGTCTCTTTAACATCTATTGGTCATTCAAGACGGGGGTTTTACCCTCCATTCGCCGGAAACTTGCAAACCAGGTACTCACATTGACCTCACCCAGCCTGACTTGGGCCGGAAAAAAGCCAGCATCACGAGTGCACGAACCCACGTGGACACCCGAGGTTGTACCATCGCTGGACGTTGCTTAACTTCAGTGATCTAACGGGAACTGGTGTATTCAACGTGCTATATACGTAAAATTTCTGTAACCATCATCATTAGACTACTTTTTGGTTTCCCCATAAAAAGCTGTTAGAATGTTTAAAGACATTAGATTGAAATCTGTGAAGAGGAGTGTTGTTCGGGCTGTTATCGAAGGGGCAGGCAATTACGAGTGATAAGAAGATTATGGGGGAATTAATTTAGAACATTACGAGGCTCATAATTTTAGGGATATCTTTCTATTAAGGCACCAGAACTTTGTAATGTTAAACAAACCATTTTACAATTTGTTTCCCAATTTTTTATTTAAAAGAGAGTAAATTTTTTGTACTTTTCTTATCCTATAAAAAGGATTTTTTTAAGGCCTGAAATTTTCAATGCCAAAACACGTTTAGAGGTGCCCGGGGAAAATTGGCTCCGGAAAAAAACTTGTCCTCATTCGGGCCTTGTGCCGCTTACCCAGAAACAAAAAAAAACACATTCTGGTATCATTTTCCTAATAATTTGTGTATAAAATTGTACGAAAATGCATATTAATTAATCAGAATAAACTTTTGAAAGAGAACATATGCATATACAAATACATTCACTAATAGAGTATATTGTGATTGCATTTCTTGGGACTGATCAGTATAAATCTGGTTTACAAATCGGAGGAGACGTGTCCATGTGTATGGGTCCTACGCTGAGTTCTTTTCGAGCAGTTGACGGCATGCTAGTCGGAACCTAACTATACTCCGGAGTGTATATCGTCTGCTCATATTTTCCGGGCACATGTCTCTGTCGCTATCGATGCACAGTGCACGTAATGTAAACTTTGGTACGTATAGATATCGCCACGAAGTTTATTAGCTGAAGCGTGGCCGATCGTAATCGCCCCCTCCCCACGGATCGCTCTATATCCGCCCCTGCATCAATGCGTAGTAACTGCTCTTTGCCGATGACTTCCTATCTTTTATAGCAAAGGCTTGATGCCCTTCCTAACACAAAACCTTCTGTATTTACACGGACTTAGGGCCGTCTCTGAATGAAGTTGACTGGCGACTGGCTCCCCACGGCACAAAACTTTCTGTATTTACACGGACTTAGGACCGTCTCCTAATGAAGTTGACTGGCTCCCCACGGCATCATCTGTATTTACATGGACTCAGGACCGTCTCCTAATGAAGTTGACTGGTTCTCCACGGCACGAAACCTTCTGTCTTTACACGGACTTAGGACCGTCTCCTAATGAAGTTGACTGGCTCCCCACGGCACAAAACCTTCTGTCTTTACATGGACTCAGGACCGTCTCCTAATGAAGTTGACTGGCTCTCCACGGCACGAAACCTTCTGTCTTTACACGGACTTAGGACCGTCTCCTAATGAAGTTGACCGGCTCCCCTCGGTGACTACAATCAATTTTCTGTGCATTGTGCCTTTATTTTGCGAGGATACCGAATCCATTATTAAGATTTATTTAAAGGCCATTAAGTAGTGGATCTAATAATATCCAAAAGCCGATACTTAATTTAAAGTTTTTTTTTTCTTATC
The DNA here is from genome assembly GCA_012654025.1 of Pachypsylla venusta. Lineage (NCBI taxonomy): Eukaryota > Metazoa > Arthropoda > Insecta > Hemiptera > Aphalaridae > Pachypsylla > Pachypsylla venusta. The sequence continues at coordinate 40,548,439 of CM022876.1, forward strand.
TGAAATTTGTATAATTTAGTGGACAAGGGTCAGAATATCAGGCTGTTACTTTTAAAGCATTTTTTTTCCAAAAGAAAAGGCACATAAAAAGTTTTTTTTCTTCTTATCAGATTTCAAATAAAGAGGTTTGGCTCTGGCTATTACACCATTACATTGAGGAAACTCTATCCTATATAATTTATCTGAATTCTTATGCTTTCGAAAATAAAAAACTCTGCCAATGTGACACATGGGTCTATTTTTTTACTGGCTTAAAAAAATACCTTCCCCCCAAAAAATGAGGGGGGTATTTTTTTTTTCTTTTGCGTGACGATTCCAAATCTGGGCCGTAATTAGACCCCAAATTTGACATACATACCAAAGTCTCTGGCTTGTACCTTTCTCTTAGACAGGTTTTGAACCTTACTGTGATATCCCAAATATGAACCTTACTGAGACCCCAAAAGGGCAGGTCCCCCAAATTTTAGGGCATACAGCGGGGGGTCAGGGCATACAGCGAATTCCCTTCATGTGCTAAACATGTATATCAAATTTCGTCAAAATCGGATGCAAATTGTGACTTTTGTTGCGTAACATACATACTTACATACACATATACTCGTCCATTATACAAGTCCATTTCGGTATGTCAAAAGTGGAGTTCACTAGCGTTCACAAAAATCTGTTAATCTGCCATCCACCGTACCTTGTACAGCAAAAACTTATGTCAGTTAGCCTTGACAGTTTATCATGATTTGATGTCCGTTAGTCACTGATTCTGAGAATAAGTTTTAGAAATAATTCGCCTAGTTTTAGACACTCTTGGAAGTAAAGTCTTGGGAATTTCAAATGGCCGCCATTTTGAAACCAAACACGCTAGACGTGTGATTTTTTTTGAAAAGTACTTCCAATTTTATTGTCTTTCTGAAAATAGATGGGGGTTCGTATTTAAAAAACAAAAGTTGGACCCCCTGGGGGGCCATATGGGACCCGCTCCTGAAAAATTTGACATACCGTCAGGTGGTTTAATTTAGGATATAACATGCAAAATTCAATACTCCACATAAAGTCGTTCAAAAGATATTCAGGTNTTATTTGGTAGATACCACTTCTGTCAATTTGTTTTATTATGACTTTCTGATCAAATAAGTTGTTTTTAAAATTAACACTCGAAAAGAGTCGAGATCGAGAGTCGACTCATATTGAGGAGTCGAGTCGACTCATGTAAGTGAATCGAAAATCCCATCCCTAGTTTGAACCCCCATGCCCTACTTTGCACCATTCTGAGCATCTTACCATTACACCGCCAACTCTGAGTACGATAGTTCCCGACGAACTAACCTTGTACCCTCACGTGGAGGCAAACGAACTCTAATATTGTTATATTGAAGAGAAACCGAAACCCTGGACCCCTCTGCCAGTATACATTGCGTGTTCTTTCCTCATAAAGTACACAAGAGCACCAAACATTCAAAATATAATTATTAAATGAAAAACTCATTCCGACAAACCATAAATCATCTGGAAACTTCCAGCTAAAACAAAAACATCGAAAAACCTTAGATTCCTGCTTCCTGACATTGGCCGGTACGCACTATTCTGTACCCCAAAATATTAAATTTGGATGAAATTTAG
>CM022876.1:40557988-40572832 GCA_012654025.1 Pachypsylla venusta
GGGGGAAAATTGTAATTTGCGTCAAGAGAGTGATTCTCAACGCAGAAAGTACGAGAAATGTTTGGATGATGTCGCTAATCAAGTTGTGAGAGCCATTCTGTCGCAGAAAGTAAGAGATAGATGGGGGGGAAAATTGTAATTTGCGTCAAGAGAGTGATTCTCAACGCAGAAAGTACGAGAAATGTTTGGATGATGTCGCTAATCAAGTTGTGAAAGGCATTCTGTCGTAGAAAGTGAGAGATAGATAGTGGGAAAATTGTAATTTGCGTCAAGAGAGTGATTCTCAACGCAGAAAGTACGAGAAATGTTTGGATGATGTCGCTAATCAAGTTGTGAGAGCCATTCTGTCGCAGAAAGTAAGAGATAGATGGGGGGAAATTGTAATTTGCGTCAAGAAAGTGATTCTCAACGCAGAAAGTACGAGAAATGTTTGGATGATGTTGCTAATCAAGTTGTGAGAGCCATTCTGTCGCAGAAAGTAAGAGATAGATGGGGGGAAAATTGTAATTTGCGTCAAGAGAGTGATTCTCAACGCAGAAAGTACGAAAAATGTTTGGATGATGTCGCTAATCAAGTTGTGAGAGCCATTCTGTCGCAGAAAGTAAGAGATAGATGGGGGAAAAATTGTAATTTGCGTCAAGAGAGTGATTTTCAACGCAGAAAGTACGAGAAATGTTTGGATGATGTCGCTAATCAAGTTGTGAGAGCCATTCTGTCGCAGAAAGTAAGAGATAGATGGGGGGAAAATTGTAATTTGCGTCAAGAGAGTGATTCTCAACGCAGAAAGTACGAGAAATGTTTGGATGATGTCGCTAATCAAGTTGTGAGAGCCATTCTGTCGCAGAAAGTAAGATGTAGATGGGGGGAAAATTGTAATTTGCGTCAAGAGAGTGATTCTCAACGCAGAAAGTAAAAATATTTATGTTATTGTAAAAATATTTATGTTCATGCTTGGATTCGAATCAACAGCCCCTACGAACTAATCGGATGAAGCTGTTCCAGTATGTTGGGTATATTTTTGTATTAATTAAAGTATAACGTTTAGAGCAGGGGTTCCCAAACTTTTCGGTACCGCGCCCCCTTTCTTGAAATGAAAGACTCTCACGCCCCCCTCCGCTTTACATTATAAATTATGAATGGGTATGGATGTTGCTGAATGCTATCTCATTCAAAACGCTAATGTGTTGCTGAATGCTATCTCATTCAAAACGCTAGTGTGTTGCTGAATGCTATCTCATTCAATACGCGAATGTGTTGCTGAATGTTATCTCATTCTAAACGCTATTGGGTTGCTGAATGCTATCTCATTCAATACGCGAATGTGTTGTTGATCACAGAGTCCACCTGGTAATTTAAGGGTCGTGGTTTCGAAACTCAGACGATGCATACGATGCTGATAATAATACGACATGGGCTTACTACAGGCAGAGCAAGGCCCTTGAGTGACTTAGTAAGGCAGTATATTATTATTACTGTGGGCGGCATTTTTTTTTTCGTTGCCATTCCAAAGGCTCATTATCGAATGAAATTTCTATTTTCAGGCTTTACGAGAAGAAATTGTCAATATTCGTAGAAAGCTGAAAGATACAGAAAATCAGAATCGGGCGTTAAGTAGCATTCTCCTCAATCATATTGATTGTGGTGCTGGCAACACAACTCTGGTGCAACTCAGACAAGAAGCTTGCATGTGGTTGCGACCTAATAAATGTTTAAATTTTGATACACCCTGTATGATAGCAGCGCCTGCCCTTGGTAAGTTAACACAGCAAGTAACAGGTCATCAAATATCTGAGGTATATTCTTCGTTCAAATCCAGATTCAGGAAGGCAGTAGTAGTGGTATTTTCAACTCACTTAGGTGAGTCGACTTGACTTGACAAACAAATATTTATGAGTCTCTTGAGACTCTCGATCTCGACTCGCATCGAGTGACAATTTTCAAAAACACCTTATTTGATCAGAAAGATATATTAAAACCAATTGACAAAAGGGGCATCTACCAAATAAACGTCCCCAACTTCGGGGAATACATTAAATAAACATCACAATCAATCGTCACCAGAATAAAAGAACATTTTCCTTCAGTATGTTTAAAGATACGAATCGTGTCTTCCACAATTCTAGTATGTTGTTGTTAACGTTCTCAACGATTCTCACTGTGTCTCCTGGTCAAGGAAGGCGGCCTCTCCAACGGGATCTGGCCATAATGCTGACGGCTCTAGATTGGTTGGTTTTGATGGACAGTTGAATCAATGATTTACATTATGAGCTGCCACCAGCATAGATAGAGGACAGCGACCAGATACTTCAGGGTTCAGCAAAGATTTATATACCAACTCTTTGAAGAAGTATCTGGAGCAGCACGGCTGGGATGAACAGCTCCAACGGAAGAAGAACACAGTAAGTTGTCGTTGGAAGGGTGTTGATGGTCTTTGGGCCGTGCAAGAGGGCACAGGTAGCCCCGGTGCGAAGAACCAACCAACAGTTCTTGTATGGATTTCTTTGCTGCATATTTTCATGGTTTTTTTGTCAATTGTCGTTGGGACGAGTACATGGGTTTTCTCATCTCCTCGGAACGAAGTTCGGATAATCATCTAGTGTATTTATATATTTCTTTCTTAATAATTCATGTCAGGGTAGGGAAAACTTTAAACCGTGTAACTCAAAATCTCTCCGTTTCATAGATATTACAGCAATACAAGAACTCAAATCATTTTGTTCCAGGTGACGGAAGTATTAAAATAATGACTGAAAATGAAGATGAAGAAATCAGTGGCGAATCTATCCTCCGCGATGAAGGGTACTCTACAATGTCAAGTGATATGCAATGCACGTTGGAAATACCCAGACGCGGATTAGAAGATGTTATAGAAGCTCAGGATGAAACTCAACATAGTTCCAATTCAACCACAGTCTTGTCAAATTCTAGTAGTCATGATAAAAGGTAACCCAATCAGACCTGGGAGATCTCAATAAAGCAGGATCCAGAATTATAAAAAGCAAAACCCTCCCAGTTGGTGTACTGAGTGACAGTGGTGGCAAAAGCGCTCCCGCAGACCTCGTGGTGTGGAAGGACCGTAGAAGTCAAAAAAAGGCCCTCGTAAAAGGACAAAAATAAATGATTTTTTTACCCGTGGTCTTTGTCCCTCGTGGTCCCAAAAGTCGGCAAGAGGTGATCAGTGGGAAAAAAATGTTGGGGCTCTCTATTGAAAATTTACATGGGGGGGGGGNGGGGGGGGGGGGGTAAGATGACTCGTGTTTTTGGATTGTACGTAACTTAAAGCGGTAAAGTATGAAATTTTTAGGGACTAATTTTTTTGGCTCAAGTTTTTTTTATATAAAAAGGTGGCAGCGTAAGAAAGAGTATACAAATTATTATTGGTTCTACAGTTCAAAACAATTGCCCCCCCCCCAAAATTTGATGTTTTACGTTTCAAGATACGTACCTAGAATGCAAAACTCGAATAAAAAAAAAACGTTTGTCCGCGATACGATTTTTGGATTCTACGTACCTTGAAACGTAAAATATCAAATTTTGAGGGGTTGAGGGGGGGTAAGTTTTTTCTAGCCAGTAAATTAATAAACCCATGTGTCACATTTTAAATGTTGTATGTTTTCAGGTTCCTCAAAAACATCGATTCGGATGTTTACGTTAGTGTGTCTCTACTTCTTAACTCAAATCCCCGGCATAGTTTTCCTCCAATGAACTCAGACGGTTTGTTATCCTATCAAAAAATAATTCGAAGTATGTCAGATTCACATTTGTGTTTGAAATTACCTACGCCGCTTACTACCTCTGTGGTAAGTTATAAATATCAATACGACCATCACAATACATAGTTATACCTTGTTTGTGTTTGACGCCGGTAGACGTACAATGATTTTTAAGCAGGCTGTGTAGTAGGGGTGTTTCGGGATGTCGAAAACAGAGCAAAGGGTTGTATTGTTCTTGGTTTACCTGTGATTGATGCTTGAGGTTTCCAAAAAAATATTTATATTAACAATGTGGACTCTTATTGAAGGAAAAGGATCAATAATTAATAATAATATTCACAATATATCACAATTAAAAAAGAAAGAAATGTTGCCACTAGTTGTGGATAAAACAATAAAAGTTCAATATATATGTTACTCGACGTAATCAATTATAATCACTAGTCGTAATAATAATTTAAGAAAATATAATTCACTGATTTGATAGTTTCAAATTGAGAGACATTTTTATCACTTGACGTAATAAAAACAATTATGGTTTCAAATTGAGAGCTACAAAACAACTAATGACCCAAACCAATTTTAACATGTTTGGTTTGGGTATCATTTCTCTTAATATAAATTTGAGATAATAAGGGTGGATCATTAAATGGCCTTAACAGTAAGTAATAAATATTAAGGTAACTATTACATAGTTAGAACCTTTTTGTTGTTGTTGTTGTTAACGTTCTCAACGACTCTCACTGTGTCTCCAAGCCAAGAAAGGTGACCTCTCCAACAGGATCTGTCCATAATGTTGACGGCTCTAGATTAGTTGGGTTTGATGGATAGTTGCTGGCTGCTCATGATTTACATCATGAGCAGCCAGCGTACATAGACGATAACGATCAGATACTTCAGGGTTTAGCAAGGATTTATATATGAACTCTTTGAGGAAGTATCTGGAGCAGCACGGCTGGGTCCAACGGAGGAAAAACACAGTGAGTTGTCGTCGGAACGGTGTTGATGGTCTTTGGCCGTGCCCTAGGGTACGGGTAGCCCCGGTACGGAGAACCAACCATCTTGGGGGCCCAGAACCTTGTCACAATAAATGGCTCAAATAGTGGAACCAATATCTTTCTGGCATTTTCCATTTGGAGTAAATATTCCCTCTAGAGGTCCTCGTAATGTAATCCATTACAAGAAATGAAAACGATTATTCTTGAATAATAATAAAAAAAAAAAAAAAAACTACCAACCTAAAACATATTATTCTGGAGTGAGTCTGTTGAGGCGGTGACTCTCCTTGATGTGAATACAGGGTGTCCCATTTTAAGTGACCAACTTAATTTATTCCGAAACTGTTGGAGTCACAAAAAAATTATTCTGACCGAATGTTAATAAAAAAGAGGGACGTATTATGATGGCCCTGGCTGGCTTGTCACGGTCGTCCTTCAAGGTCAGATAAAGGTCAACTTCATTTTTTAAAAATAGGACGACCTGAATTTTATTCCCCATTTGATTCTACGTTCATTTGACTATTCACTTCATGTTTTCGTTAAACTTTTTTGCGCCAAATTTTGAGAATGTTTTTTGGTCTGACATGTTCGTGTGGCATATTGAATGAAAGTTCTCGCCATTTTCTATACGATGGTTTCCTTTTTTCACTTGTTTGTTCATTTTATAAAAAAATTACTCTTGCAATGCATTTCAATATGTCACACGGGTATGGATATTTCAGGCCAAAAAACATTCCCAAAATTGTCGCAAAAAAGTTCAACGAAACCATGAAGTGAATAGTCAAATGAACGTAAAATTAAATGGGGAATCCGAAAATGTAATAAAATTCAGGTAATTTTTTTGTGACTCCAACAGTTTCAGAATAAATTGAGTTGGTCACTTGAAATGGAACACTTAAAATTTAACAACAAACACAACAATATAAATACTAATACATATTCACATTTTTCAGATGTTCTCGGAAAAGTGGAATTCTAGTTTTGCCACTGAAGAAGATGTCGAGTCATGGTGTTCCGGAGACTGGTGGGATGCTGACTATGTCCAACATTGGCTCAGATTGGATGAATCAAGATGTATGATGCAGCAATATGATACGTCAGAATTAGAAGATTGGACAATGGGAAGTGTCAGAGAGGATGATCATTGCGTATCACCTTGTAAGTACCAACAAGACCGATGTTGATTAAATTCGTTGATCTGCAGGCCCAACGAGAGGGGGAAATCCCCCCAGGCCCAGGATTTTGAAGAGGCCCGGTGAGAAAATTATCATAATGAAATTTTTCAAGTTTTTTTCTGAATAGTAAAAAAATCAACTTAAAAGTTTTGAAAAAAATTCAAGCACACAAAATCAGAAGTTTAGCGATAGTGGGCAAATATGGGACAATGGCTATTGCAGGACACTGATCTTAAAATATAGTGCGACCTTTCAGCTTGTACAGCAATCATAAATATTGGTATATTTCGTAAACATTAACATCTGATAATCGAATTATTTGTTGCCAAGAAGAAGCGTACACGCCTTTTCACATCAACTACGTGAATTGTTTACTTTTACTAATATTACTGCCCATACGGTGATTTTAGAATAAGAATGATAGAGGGGCCCGTAATTTTTTCCCCCGGCCCGGATTTTCAGTCCTGTTGATCTGGCAAGGATTATTGTATTTAACTTAACTTTTGTGGTGGTAGTAGTATATTGCATCCTCGTCAACTTCATTATTTTCCATTAATTTGGACCTTTGCGAAGAACCGGACATTTAGGGGACTTTTTTTTTAGCTTAACGTCTCTTTAACATCAAAATTCAATCGAGACGAGCTTTCACTCTACATTAGTTAGAAACTTACAAACCAGTTACCCACATTGACCTCACCCAGCCTGGGTTGGGTCGGAAGTAGCAACCATCACGAGGGAAACTGATGTATTCAACGTGCCAGAGATGCTGGCTCTGTTAATTTTGAAGAGTTAATTAAGTACTTATTACGTGCCAGTGTCGAATTTACTGTACAACCAACATATGTCATGGCCTAGTGAGGGGGCAGACTTTAGGGGCGGCGAAATATGGAGCAACTTAGATATGAAAAAAAACATTTTTTTTGGATTTAGCTGCAATGGAAATAAATTAAATGTATATTTCTTTGCGTTATTATGTCACAGATCTAGTGGACATCATAGCATTACAAGGTATTCTCAACAATTACTCCAAGATCACTAAACCTAAGCTACATTTTAACAATTACCTTATAATGCTACTACTTGTCGCTATTACCATAGCTACTCAATTATCCCCAGGAGGCTGAGTTACCCCCAATCACAACCAGACCAAGTAGAAAATTTGAAAAAAAAACCTTTATCAAATTTTCGACCCGTCCAGGAATCGAACCGGGAACCTTCTTGGTGCAAGCCGAGTGTGATGCGCACTCTGTCACTTCTGCAATGAAAATAGTGTCTATGTTTATACATTTTTCTCACTTTTTGAAAATCAGAAAGATACTGTACAGTTTGCATTATACATAGCAAACTCCAACTGCCGTAAAGCTTTCAAATATACGCGCGTGAGCATCTTGATGTTGCGCCTTCAAGTGCAGTAATTCGAGTGTAAGGCAGCGTTTTGTGGTGTTTCAAATACAACTTGTCTTAGTTTGGACCACGTTTTTGGCGACAAATATACGACATCAAGTTGACTGCTCTTATGCTATTCATCATACTTTTATTTCAGGTCGAAGCGATAGAATTCTCATTTCTCCCACGACTTACGATAGTTGGTCTTCTAGTTCTGACATTAAGTTGACTGTTCTTATGCTATTCATCATACTTTTGTTTCAGGTCGAAGCGATAGAATTCTCATTTCTCCCACGACTTACGATAGTTGGTCTTCTAGTTCTGACATTAAGTTGACTGCACTTATGCTATTCATCATACTCTTGTTTCAGGTCGAAGCGATAGACTTCTCATTTCTCCCTCGACTTACGATAGTTGGTCTTCTAGTTCTGACAACTGTTCAGAAAGTTTGGGTACTTCGCTGGGCGTGGATTTCACTCGAGATTTTTATCGACTTGTTAAATTTGAAAGTACCAAAAGTTTATCATCAACGGCGTCCGTATCGTCCAAAGATTTGTTAGAACAATCCCAACTGAAACCAAACTCAGCAATACCCGTAAGTCTTCACAGTTTTCAGATTAGTCAGTTTTTGTCAGTTTGGCTGAGATATTTCATGGTTTTCGAATTTTCCTAACATCCTGTATAAATTCTCGCATTTTAAAACAAAGGCTGTAAGTAAAAAAAAAAAAAAATCCAAAATTTAATTTCACTTTTCTCTACCAGCTGTAGGTACTAGAGCAAAAGGCTAAAAGATAATCAATTTTTATACTGGCTCCAAAAAGTAGACTAATTATTCGGCATCTAAGGGAGGTGGAGGGGTTCCGGCTCTGTGAAAGTGCTACGGGCCCCGCGGAAGGTTAATCCGGCCCTGGGTAAAATAAACCCTCAACAGTCACTACTCAGCTGTCTGCAAGAGGCGAAGTGCATCCTGAAACAACCAATGACAATAGAACAGTTATTGTAAATACTTAAAACCGTAGGACTTTGACTAAGTAACTTTGAATATTCTTATCTTACGGTGAGCCAAGCAAGAGAGATAGATACCGACCCAGAGCAGAACAACTATCTTCTGGTAAATTCTTTTGCATACAAGAAATCTATAATGTATTCAATTAACCCTTTCCTATTCCAGAGCAGAACAGTTCTCCTATATTAGAGCAAAAGGGAATAAGTACAAAAATGTTATTTTTCTATATGGGTATGGTTGGATTCAGAAAAACAAGCTCTGTCCAACGATAAGTCCAAAAATGTTATTTTTCTATATGGGTATCGTTGGATTCAGAAAAACAAGCTCTATCCAACGATAAGTCCAAAAATGTTATTTTTCTATATGGGTATTGTTGGATTCAGAAAAACAAGCTCTATCCAACGATAAGTCCAAATATGTTATTTTTCTATATGGGTATCGTTGATTTAAGTTTCAACAAAACTGATAAAAAGTTATTTGAAAGATAAAATGCAAAATAATTGAGTTTTGATATTTTTGATACAATTCATAGTTATATTTTCATACCACAATGGGGTGAATACCATTGTGTTATGCCTATGATTTGATAGATTCTTGTATTTTTGCTCTACTTAAGACAAATACTGACCATTATTCTACCTTCAGCCAATTAACACTTTTGATCTTCCCTGTAAAAAAAATTCTTTCATCCAAATTTTAAAGAATTTGACCGAAATACCATTTCTTGTTTTTTTTTTTTTTTTTACTTAACGCCATTCGAGACGTGCGTTTTACCCTCCATTCGCTGGAAACGTACAAACCAGCTACCCATATTGACCTTACCTAGCCTGGGTTGGGCTGGAAAAGGCCAGAATCACGAGGGCATGAACCTACGTGGTCTTTCACTTAGTTGAACCTCGCTGGACGTTGCTTAAATTCAGTGATCTTATGAGAACTGGAATATTCAACGTGCCATAGACGCTGGCTAAGAGACCATTTCCTAACTTTTCATGCAGGAACCTTAATTTTTTTTTTTTTAATTGGGCTTAGCGTCTCTTTTAAATTGGTTATTCAAGACGGAGGTTTCACCCTCCATTCGCTGGAAACTTGCAAACCAGCTACCCACATTGACCCCACTCAGCCTAGGTTGGGCAGGTAAAAATAGCCAACGATACGTGGTGTTCCCAGGCGGTTACCCATCCAAGTACTGATCACGCCCGACGCTGCTTAACTTCAGAATAGTTTAAAAATAAATCTATTTTTTTCCAACAGATGGATGGTTTAAAATTTATGAAACTTGACGAAGATTGCATCGCTTATGAAAGTAAAAACGTAGATCAACTCTACGGCGGAAGTCAGGCTCAAATTCAAGAAACCAATCTCAATGTAGAAACTATGGCTAATACAACGGCAACATCGAGCTTTCCACACAGCTACCTCAACAGTGCAATCAACGGCTACGTTCAGATGTCCGAACCAGAAGAAGAGGAAGATGACGAGATTGAGTGTCTGAAGGAAGACTTTACATATGATATGTCTAGCCGTGGTGTCAGGTATGTTATTCAAAAATAAGCCTTGAGATAGAGTGTCTGAAGGAAGACTTTACATATGATATGTCTAGCCGTGGTGTCAGGTATGTTATTCAAAAATAAGCCTTGAGATAGAGTGTCTGAAGGAAGACTTTACATATGATATGTCTAGCCGTGGTGTCAGGTATGTTATTCAAAAATAAGCCTTGAGATAGAGTGTCTGAAGGAAGACTTTACATATGATATGTCTAGCCGTGGTGTCAGGTATGTTATTCAAAAATAAGCCTTGAGATAGAGTGTCTGAAGGAAGACTTTACATATGATATGTCTAGCCGTGGTGTCAGGTATGTTATTCAAAAATAAGCCTTGAGATAGAGTGTCTGAAGGAAGACTTTACATATGATATGTCTAGCCGTGGTGTCAGGTATGTTATTCAAAAATAAGCCTTGAGATAGAGTGTCTGAAGGAAGACTTTACATATGATATGTCTAGCCGTGGTGTCAGGTATGTTATTCAAAAATAAGCCTTGAGATAGAGTGTCTGAAGGAAGACTTTACATATGATATGTCTAGCCGTGGTGTCAGGTATGTTATTCAAAAATAAGCCTTGAGATAGAGTGTCTGAAGGAAGACTTTACATATGATATGTCTAGCCGTGGTGTCAGGTATGTTATTCAAAAATAAGCCTTGAGATAGAGTGTCTGAAGGAAGACTTTACATATGATATGTCTAGCCGTGGTGTCAGGTATGTTATTCAAAAATAAGCCTTGAGATAGAGTGTCTGAAGGAAGACTTTACATATGATATGTCTAGCCGTGGTGTCAGGTATGTTATTCAAAAATAAGCCTTGAGATAGAGTGTCTGAAGGAAGACTTTACATATGATATGTCTAGCCGTGGTGTCAGGTATGTTATTCAAAAATAAGCCTTGAGATAGAGTGTCTGAAGGAAGACTTTACATATGATATGTCTAGCCGTGGTGTCAGGTATGTTATTCAAAAATAAGCCTTGAGATAGAGTGTCTGAAGGAAGACTTTACATATGATATGTCTAGCCGTGGTGTCAGGTATGTTATTCAAAAATAAGCCTTGAGATAGAGTGTCTGAAGGAAGACTTTACATATGATATGTCTAGCCGTGGTGTCAGGTATGTTATTCAAAAATAAGCCTTGAGATAGAGTGTCTGAAGGAAGACTTTACATATGATATGTCTAGCCGTGGTGTCAGGTATGTTATTCAAAAATAAGCCTTGAGATAGAGTGTCTGAAGGAAGACTTTACATATGATATGTCTAGCCGTGGTGTCAGGTATGTTATTAAAAAATAAGCCTTTTCAATCATAGTTCTAAATATCTCTAAAAATAATAATAATAATACTGCTTATTTATACTGCTCGAATGAGACTAACGAGTCCCTTTACCCCAGCAATAAGCTTGTACTATTATTGTGGTCAAATTCTCAATTAATTGAGAGGATAAAATCCTACCTTGGCTGGGATTCGAACCCGCGACCTCCTGATTACCAGGCGAGCGCTTGACCACTGAGCTACCAAGACAGTTATCTCTAAAATATCTCTAAAAAGAGAATGGTAAGAGCCAGAAACTTCAAATTTGCTATGTATGTCAAATTTTGGAACTAATTACGCCCCAGATTTGGAATCGTCCAAGAAAAAAAATACTCCCCCTCAAAAAAAATCGGGGGTGGGGGTATTTTTTTATCCAGTAAAATAACAAATCATGTCTCACATTGGCAGAGTTTTAAGATAGACCTCAAACTGAAAAAGCAAAGTACAATGGAAAGAAGAACAACAATACGTGTATTTGTTGGGACAATCTCAACCGAAACTAAAAATTCCTTATCCTATAAAAAGATCCCCCCAAAAATACCTATATCTTTTTTGGGGTGATCATTTGGCGGGGAATTTTTATAGCGCGCAGTGGTATTTTTGGGGGGATTTTCCGGATTTTGTATCTAATATTCACTATATATTTTTGTCGGTTGCATTTTGTTACACCCTGTATGTGAAGCATATATACATATGGATACATAGAGCATAACAAATACTGCTATTCATGAGACATATTGTTTACACACGAACACACACATACACAGACCAATGACTGAAACTCGAGATTTGGTCTCTGGGACCTCGCAACTTTTTCTTTTGACATCGACATTGACAATACGTTGTTCCTCCTTTTCTAGATTTGAAAATTCATGTGATGTTCACATCAGATTTTTTTCTCATTATTAATATAATACTTTTGGTGTTGATTACAGTCGTAATGCAATGCGAACCGAACTAAATACAGTCATTGAAGAAACTGAGGAGGACGAAACGTGTCCCGACACCAGCATAACGGACAACATCCATCCTGGCACTACGATTTTCAACAATCATCCTACACACCAAACAGACGCTCGTCTTGTTGCACCTATACACAATCAAAATATACGTCCTATTGAATCATCTCTCCAATCCAATGATAGTCAGACTAGTCTTACAGATAGTGTCCACGAATGTGGACAGGATGAATTGTCCCCCCTAAAAGACACATTAGTAAACCAAAGCAATAATCAATCTGATCATTCTACCATGATGACGTCATTACCATCATCCCTTAGCACTCCAGATACTGTTATGACGTCATTAACATCATCCCTTAGCACACCAGATACTGTTATCCATTTTAATGAGAAAACTACATCGAAACAAGTTATAGACGAACTTAATCGAATGATAGCGAGTGAAACCGAACATAATCGAATATTAACGAATGATGAATATACAGTGTGTACACGAGAAGAAGATGAAGAAAAAGAGAATAATAATAATTTAGATTATTCTTGTTGCAATACAGGGTGGATTCATGTTGAGAGACATATAGATTTTACAGATCCAAAGGTACGTATTTGATTAGGAGTCTTTGAAAAGTTAAACGGGGTGGTCAAAACTTCTCATTAGGGTGGTTAAGTTTTGGTCTTGTCGACTTTTTTAACGGGCTACCCCCCCGGAATAGTGCCAATTTACAAAGAAATGAGTTTCAGAAAGTTTCAGCTCATTCGGGGGTGTTTAACCCAAGGCGCATCGAGCCTGAAGTTTCGAAAGATTGCATTTTTTGGTCAAAAAGCTGACTGTTTCCGCCCGGGCGGGACAACGGCGGCAGTTACAGGCAACGGCGGCAGTTACAGGCATTCATTTTAAAGCTCATGGTGTTCTCTATACAAAAGGATTCCATACTTTTTTTTGTAGCTCCAATCGTTTGGCAGATATTTTGAAGTTAAGGGATCAAAACAGGGTCTGGTATGCCAAAAACGAGACTTGTGCGGTTTGAGGTAAAATACCTAGAATATCAATAATTTTAAATCTTATTGTGATTTTGTGATTTACTTGTTATTTAGCTGTTAAGGAAGTTCCGGAGAGTATTTTTTGTGCTTTTTAAAGATACTTTTGTTACCCATGTAGGTATTAACCTCCCTCAATGTATCTTGTAATATTGTAATATATCTTTCAATTAAGATACTATGTAAATTGTAAATAAAGATATAATACTTAAATGTAAGTGTTGTTGTATTCTCATACATACAGTGTGGGGAGTTTTCCATTTTGCAAACCTCTCAAATATTTGTAGAGCGAATGAAATTTTAAGATGCAACAAAAATATCCGCGGGCGTGATATCTTCCAGGCCAATTTATGACTTTCTAACTTCCATGAGGAAATATAGCTCATACTTGAGCTTGTGAGATGTTAAATAGCTCATACTTGAGATTGTGAGATGTTAAATAGCTTATACTTGAGCATGTGAGATGTTAAATAGCTCATACTTGAGCTTGTGATATGTTAAATAGCTAATACATTGTGAGATGTTAAATAGCTCATACTTGAGATTGTGAGATGTTAAATAGCTCATACTTGAGATGTTGAGCTGCCAAATCTGCCTTATGGTAATCCGGTAATGGTTATAGCATCTAACTTGTTTTAACTATAAACTAGTAGAATTAAAATATATTGCAATAAAAAGCATACCATAAGAACAATACAAATAATTAGCTATTGATATTGAGTTTTAAGTGTGAAAGCCATGGAGCGGTCTGGCCCATGCCAATAATTGACATACCTACCCACCGTGTTTAAAATGATTATGTTTATTTTCAGGCTCGAGCAAACCTCCTGGACGTGATGCTAGCCTCCAGTAGATCATCCACTTCAAGTGAGAGTGGAGAAGAGGATGTTTTAGATTATTATCACCTTCATAGACTGCACAGGTTTCGGAGGCAGAAGAAAGGTAAATCAATGAAAATTTACTTCACGTCAATTTCACAAAATTTGACCAACTTTAAATCTTTAGAAAATTAAACGGGTTCTACCCCAAATTCTCCCACTACATTGAGTACAACTTACTCACAGAACATCTTTTGCTGAAGCAGCAGCGGGAGAAGACGATGAGAAAAAAAGTGTACTTTTCAGAGGCCTATATCTCCGATTTGACTCAACCGATTTTGTTGAAACTTCATATACTTCGCTCTGAGTACGCCCCATACGTAGGAAATAATCATTTTTATCCTGAGGTGTGTAGTTTTTCCTCTGGAAGTAGCTGAAATCGGCAATGTAAGCCGTGGCGTATAAACTCTTGGTAGCTACCGCATTTTTTTGACTTAGCGGGGCGGAGCGCTACCGCGCTCCTTAATAGCTGTCCCCATGTGTTCGTAGGTCTGAGTTTTGGTTTCGGAACTTGAATTTGAACTTTTCTATTAAGTAGAGGCTAGAAATTTTGTTTTGGAGCATGTTTTCGAGAAATTTTATTTGTTCGTTTCGTCTTTTTGCTTCAACTTTAGGTATTTCGAAGTAAGGAAGAGTGGATGGCGGGGACCAAAATAGATTTCATATCTTTTTTGGGGTGATGACTTGGCGGGGAATTTTTATAGCACGCAGTGGTATTTTCATATACCACCTAGAAGAGAACTTTTCAAATTTAATTCACCAATTATAAGAGCAATGGATTTCAATAATAATAATCAAACACCCCGTATACATCTAACCTACACCTCTATTAATATCAT
>CM022876.1:40595590-40622055 GCA_012654025.1 Pachypsylla venusta
CACTTCAACCTAAGTTGTATTCTTCAATTTCTTGTATGAAATTGATATGAATAGGCACCAAATTTCAACTTCTAGCTATTACCGTCCTCATATTGGGCAGGATATCCGAAAACGGCTAAAAAGCGGCATAAAACCACCAACGGTATATTTAATTTCTACCTTGCCGTTCTTGAGATATCTTGTTCACAGACAGACCAATGGCTAAAATTCGAGATTTGGGCTCTGGGGGACCCCAAAACGTGTTTCGGCATTGAAAACTCGACATCGAAAATTTCAGCCCATTACAATACTTTCTTTTTTATAAAAAGTAATAAACAACATATCGATAGTACCTACGTTATTAAATTAACAATAAAAGGTAGGTATTAGGTGTGCAAATACGTGTGTGCAAAAAAAAATAATGGGGGGCCCGGAGCACGACTTTGTGCCCGGGCCCCGGAAAGCTCTGAACGGCCTTGTATGTTGGACGGGTTCAAATTTCAGGAGAAGTTCTTTTGTTTTTCACTCATCCATTGGTGTAGCCAGGTTGCTCATCAGGACATTTTTTACTTTCCTTATCCTATAAAAAGGAAAGTATTGTAATGGACTGAAATTTTCCATGTCGAGTTTTCAATGCCAATTTGAGCTACCCAGAACCCAAATCCCGAGTTTTAGCCATTGGTCCGTGTGTCTGTCTGTTTATGAATAAGATATCTCAAGAACGGTAAGTGTTAGACACTTAAATTATTTCAGGATGATCCAAAATCCTCAATCCCTACATGCACAGATTAGACCCAAGAGTGAAAGATGAGTGTGACTGGTGCAAAGGCCGTCCACATGATACGAAGCATCTATTCAATTGCCCATCCAACCCGATCACACTAGTACCAGTAGACGAGGATGGGAATCTTCAAAAGATACACCCCACTTCTCGACCGCAAAGATATTTGTCCAGCCGCAGCCAGACAAAGACCCCAGTTGAGTGGCGTGGAGGTTATGTTGGACTCAATCTCTAACTAATGGTGGGGTTGAAACCCCACCGATTGCTTAACAACTAAACCCACCCTCCTCTCTCTGCCCCGATGCCAGCTATATGATAGCAAACTGTCTATATGATAACAACAACAACTTAAAATACTTGGTGTGTGTGTTATTTTTATTTCGAGAACGAACTGCGGAGCTTTCAGTTGGAATTCATTCTACTCTTAACAATTTTCCGCTTCTCATTAATCCTGCCTTAAGGGAGAACGGTAAAAGCTTAAAATTTGGTGCCAGTTTGTACTAATTTTAAACATGAAATGAGCAACAACATTTAAAGTTAAAATCTGATATATCGTCGATGACGGGTTTGCCGATCTTTGCGGTTTTTACGAATACTTTTGCCGTTTTGAAACTTGGTATGTATTGTGAGAGATGTGAGAATGGCGAGCTGATTGAGAGATGGCTTTGAGAGTTGTCTTTCAGAGGACTTTTGTTTGCTGGATGGAAGGAAGTTTGGTATAACACTTGATAAGATCTTATAATTGTGGTGAAAGAGGCGCTAGTATTGGTCGTTCGGAGTTGGTGCACTCCCTATGTCTAAAACTGATCTGATCCCCTCTTAGGAAATCTCCTAGGACTTTATACTGCTATCGACTTTCATCTCTGGCAATATGATTTCTCTTGTTTATTTTCCTTGCCATTCCATTTTCGAGATGACGTCGTGCAGTACTTCCCTATCTTAGTTCGGCAGTGACCGGGTGTCTCTTCTTTACTGCTATTTGGGATCAAGTTTTGCTAAACTTTATTAGGTTTGGGAGAGGGAGCCAAGCTTCCCTCTGACAGTATGTCAAATATACGAGATAGAACACACGACAAATCCTACCGTTTATTAGACAAATAGACATATTGTTCCAATCAGACATATTGTTCCCAATTAGACATATTGTTCTCAATCAGACATATTGTTCCCAATCAGACACATTGTTCCCAATCAGACATATTGTTCCCAATCAGACATATTGTTCCCAATCAGACATATTATTCCCAATCAGACATATTGTTCCCAATCAGACATATTGTTCCCAATCAGACATATTGTTCCCAATCAGACATATTGTTCCCAATCAGACATATTGTTCCCAGTCAGACATATTGTTCCCAATCAGACATATTGTTCCCAATCAGACACACACACGGACATTGACAGAGTTTTAAATTAAAAAGAAATCCGGTCCGACGTAGCTGCCACAGGTTGGAAAATTTTCTGGCGTTGCTGGAAAATCTGACACTTGGCCAACTTGAAAAATCACATTTTGCTGCAAATTGAAATGATTGTGAAATGCCCAGAAGCCTGAAACACAAAGTTGTTGTGGCCTTGTATTCATAACATCATCAATGAGGTGGCCTCCAGCACCATCTTGTTTGATGGTGCAAGGTACAGGACAGGGGGATTCAAAATTATACAGGGTGTATCTAAATTACGCCGCCAAAAAATATGTGTGGTAGAACACACCATTTGCAGTCGAAAAGACCAATACACCCTATGGCGGAAATGTACCGTTTTCAAAATGGCGGCTTTTTGGTGTTATTTTCAAAATGCATGACCTTGCATTACTTCTTGAGGAATAACTTTTCTTTTGCACATTGTATCAAAAAAATTCTTTTTCCATGTGTGTGCCAAAATTTGCCATAGAAATAATATGTTACATGGGGCTAAACAAAAAGTTATAACCAATTTTTTCCAATTCTAAACGAACAAAGTTCTAAAATTTTAGCGGGCTCGCCAAATACTTTGTGAAAAAGACCTGAAAAAAGGGATGGGTTTCGTTTTCCGATTAATTTGAGAAATCTTTCCAATTTTTTCGGCATATTGAATTCTGAAGATTTTGTATGATTTGTAAGATTACCTGGGTTATTTGTTTGGAACAGAATGGTGCGGGATCCATTTTTAGGTATCCAAATGGTATCTTTCAAAGAGGAAACATCTCGTGTTCCATTCTGATGTGTGTTAACAACATGGAACCCGTGGCCATGTAGATGAAACACATGATTAGCAATGTTCCCTGCAAATTGAATAAACACATCTTATTATTGTGCAACATGCACCTAGTTTTGTCCTAGCTTTCGCGTTTTGACGTCGTAAGACATAACTAGTAATTGCATATTAATTATTTACCAGTAATTTTAGACATTTACCAAAGACAAATTTCATAGACAAATTTCATTGTAACATTTTTCCTAACAAAGTGAGATTATTATTATTATTATTATTTGTTAATTTGGTTTAACGTTTCTTTAACATCTATTGGTCATTCAAGACGGGGATTTTACCCTCCATTCGCTGGAAACTTGCAAACTAGCTACCCACATTGACCTCACCCAGCCTGGGTTGGGCCGGCGGAAGTATCACGAGGGCTCGAACCCACGTGGACAAAGGCAAAAACAAAATCTCAAGATTTCCTTTAGAAATCCATCAATTGATTTCTAAAAAAAATCAATGAGCTACCTGCCTCGGTAGCTCAGTGGTTAAGCGCTCGCCTGTTTAACAGGAGGGTGTGGGTTCAATCCCCAGCAGAGGCAGGATTTTTTCTTCATTAATTTAAGTATTTGACCACATAAAAATAGAACTCTAAGGGTTAGGTGGTAGAAAATGCCTCAGGCATTAACCTCGCCTAGTGGTAACATTCCACTCAAAAGTCTATTTTTTACTTTCCTTAACCTATAAAAGAAGAAGAAAGTATTGTAATGGGCTGAAATTTTCGATGTCGAGTTTTCAATGCCAAAATAAGTTTTGCGGTCCCCGGAGTCCAAATCTCGAGTTTCAGCCATTGGTCCGTGTGTGTGAACAAAATATCTCAGTGGGATTTGTTGTGTTCTACGTATATAATTAACATTCATACCAAAGTTCAAGTCTCTTTTTTTTGTTTAACGTCTCTTTAACATCTATTTGTCATTCGGGGCGAGGGTTTTAACCTTCATTTGCTGGAAACTTGCAAACCAGCTACCCACATTGACCTTACCCAGCCTGGGTTGAGCCGGAAAAATAGTCAGCATCACGAGGGCGCGAACCCACGTGCCACATAGACGCTGACTTTTCTTACTTTTGTCTATGAGATTGACTTGAATTACGGAGGACATTTTCAGTTGTATTCTATGTGTACAAGAACATAATACGTGGTAAAACCACATGGTACAACCTTGCTGGACGTTACTTAACTTCAGTGATGTAACGGGAACTGGTGTATTCCACGTGCCACATAGACGCTGACTTTTCTTACCTTTGTCTATGAGATTGACTTGAATTACGGAGGACATTTTCAGTTGTATTCTATGTGTACAAGAACATAATACGTGGTAAACCCACATGGTACAACCTTGCTGGACGTTACTTAACTTCAGTGATGTAACGGGAACTGGTGTATTCCACGTGCCACATAGACGCTGACTTTTCTTACCTTTGTCTACGAGATTGACTTGAATTACGGAGGACATTTTCAGTTGTATTCTATGTGTACAAGAACATAATGAGTTTTGTGTACACGTATTCTCCTCCACGTGTATTCCAGGTGCCATAAACGCTAGCTTTTCTTACCTTTGTCTACGAGATTGACTTGAATCAGGGAGGACAATTTCAGTTGTATTCTATGTGTACAAGAACATAGTGAGTTTTGTGTACACGTGTTCTCCACGTGGGGCGTAAAGCTATCACAGAAAATGGAAGGATCTAATTGATCAATTTGTGAGATCAGAGGAGAGGATGGGAACGCAAAAGAAATGTTATTGAAGTCTGAAACGACAAAATATATCAATTTTAAGATAAAACCTAAAAATATATATAGTTATCTTTGTGGTATTTGTTCACAATTTTGTGGGCAGCATAGCATTACAAGGTATTTTCTGACAGGCCCTCAAGATGGTTGGTTCTTTGCACCGGGGCTACCCGTGCCCTCGGGCATGGTCAAAGACCATCAACACCGTTCCAACGACAACTCACTGTGTTTTTCTTTTCATCCCAGCCTTCCTGCTCTAGACTAGTCATCTAAGACATCGAAGGTAGAAAAAAATGGCGTAGTTCTGATTTTTTAATATGTTGTGGGGATACACGAGAGGAGTGTGCAACTAAGTTTGCTATTTCGAAAGACCTGTGCTCCCTGCGCAATAGTCGAAAACGTTCGATTTTTTCGGGCTTTTTTCAGATTTTCGAAAAAATATCGAAAAATGTGAATCGTACGGAAATAGTTATTCTATCTTTATTTGGCGTAAATAAAATTTGCCACAATTTGAGTCTAATTGCAAGCCTGTGGCCTTAACAGATCGCGAGATATAGCACTTCGAAAATTGTCGATTTTTTCGAAAAATCACAAAATTTCACTTTGAGTCACTTTTTGAGCTCAATACCTGCTCCATTAGTCATCCTACGGGGATATCATGAGAAAGGAAGTTGGAATATATTTAGTTATCTGTCAGAAAATTTCAGTTTTTTTCCGATAAAATGAGTAATTTTTGTCGCAAATACTCCTCCATAGGCTTAAATGACAGATAACTAAATATACTCCAACTTCCTTTCTCATGATATCCCCGTAGCATGACTAATGGAGCAGGTATTGAGCTCAAAAAGTGACTCAAAGTGAAATTTTGTGATTTTTCGAAAAAATCGACAATTTTCGAAGTGCTATATCTCGCGATCTGTTAAGGCCACAGAGTTGCAATTAGACTCAAATTGTGGCAAATTTTATTTACTCCAAATAAAGATAGAATAACTATTTCTGTACAATTCACAGTTTTCGATATTTTTTCGAAAATCTGAAAAAAAACCGAAAAAGTCGAACGTTTTCGACTATTGCGCAGCGAGCACAGGTCTTTCGAAATATCAAACTTAGTTGCACACTCCTCTCATATATCCCAACAACATATTAAAAAATCAGAACTACGCCATTTTTTTCTATCTTAGCCTTTTTTTATGTCTTAGGATGACTAGTCTACTCCAGATACTTCTTCAAAGAATATTTATATATAAAAGGCAATGTCCTGAGTGACTGATCAACGTAGAGCCGAAACTATTAATGCAACAGACTTGAAATTTGACAGGGACCTTCGTTGCGATAAATTGAGATAAAAAAAACACAATTTGAAAAATTCCCTGACTTTTGGCGTTTTTTCCTAAATTCCCTAACTTTTCCCTGACATTTCCAGTCTCCTAAAATTCCCTGACAATTCCAGGATTTCCAGTCTGGTAGACACCCTGATTATGGACAGATCCTGTTAGGGAGGCCGCCTTCCTTGGCCTGGAGACACAGTGAGAGTCGTTGAGAACGTTAACAACAACAACAACAAAGTATTTCCTAACAATCAATTCAATACACCAAGCTATACTTAACAATGAAATTAATTGTCGCTCAATATTTCGATACGACCAGGATTTGAACCTGGTACCTCCTTGGTGCAAGCAACCCTCCGTCACGAAGACGTCGTAAGACATAACTAGTAATTGCATATTAATTAATTACCAGTAATTTTAGACATTTACCAAAGACAAATTTCATAGATTTACCCTTAAATTTATAGAGTTTTTCTCAATGGCCACCATTGTAACATTTTTTCCTAACAAAGTGAGATTTTTTTTTTTTTTTTTTTAATTTGGCTTAACGTTTCTTTAACATCTTTCAAGACAAGGGTTTTACCCTCCATTCGCTGGAAACTTGCAAACTAGCTACCCACATTGACCTCACCCAGCCTGGGTTGGGTCGGCAGAAATATCACGAGGGCTCGAACCCACGTGGACACACACATGGTACAACCTCCCTGGATGTTTTGCTTAACTTCAGTGATCTAATGGGAACTGGTGTATACAACGTGCCATAGACGCTGGCTGAGATCTTCTTTAAGCAACATGATTTTTTACATGGATTAGTAGGCATGCAATCGAGACGTATAAACGTTCCATAACCTCTTTTTTTACTAAACGTCTCTTTAACATCTATTGGTCATTCAAGACGGGTATTTTACCCTCCAGTCGCTGACCACTTACAAACCAGCTACCTACATTGACCTCACCCAGTCTGGGTTGGGTCGGAAAAAGAGCCAGTATCACGAGAGAGTGAACCCACGTGAACACCCACATCATGGTACAACCTCGCCGGACGTTGCTTGACTTCAGCGATCCAACGGAAACTGTAGTAGGTATTCAAGGTTCCATAGACGCTGGCTTTCCTAACCTTTCTACTTGGGGTTGGGGAGAAATAATGCAAACGTAAGGAATAGTACAAAATTATATAAATATGGTACCCCCACCAGAGAAGTTAGGAAAGGTTAATACGGCCATGCCTCGATTCTATGCACACTAATCCCTGTGAAAAATCATGGTGTTTAAACTCTACCTGGCTTGGTTCGGAGCCAAGAAGACTGTATGTAGTGCATGTATCTGTTTTATGCATTTAGCAGGCTGCTCTATTTTACTATAGTACATCGGGAAGAGTCATGGGTCATTGTTATTACTATTTTTAGGAGCCCCTTTCTGGTTTTGAGAGGACATTCGTTCAAAGGCAAAAACAAAATCTCGGGATTTCCTTTAGAAATCCATCAATTGATTTCTAAAAAAATCAATGAGCTACCTGTTTCGGCGCTCGCCTGTTTAACAGAAGGGTGTGTGTTCAATCCCCAGCAGAGGTAGGATTTTTTCTTCATTAATATGAGTATTTGACCACATAAAAATAGAACTCTAAGGGTTAGGTGGTAGAAAATGCCTCGGGCATTAACCTCGCCTAGTGGTAACATTCCACTCAAGAGTCTATTTTTTACTTTCCTTATCCTATAAAAAGGAAAATATTGTAATAGTCTATTTTTTACTTTCCTTATCCTATAAAAAGGAAAATATTGTAATGGGTTGAAATTTTCCATGTCGAGTTTTCAATGCCAAAACACGTTTTGGGGTCCCCAGAGCCCAAATCTCGAGTTTCAGCCATTGGCCCGTGTGTGTGTGTGTGTGTGTCCGTCTGTGAACAAGATATCTCAAGAACGGCAAGTGCTAGAGACTTGAAATTTGATATGTATGTCAGTTTTATGCCATGGACGGCAAAATTGGTGGAAATCGAATATATCTATTGTTGGCTGTTTTATGCCGGTTTTTAGCGGTTTTCGCGTATCCTGCTTAAAATGAGAACGGTAATAGCTAAATCTTTAAACTTGGTGCTTATCAGGGCTGCGAAGCCGTCGATAAAAACTCTGGCTCCGGCTCCAGCTCCTTTATACAAAATCACACGGCTCCTTGGCTCCACAGCCCTGGCTGCAGAGCCGTCGATAAAAACTCTGGCTCCGGCTCCATCTCCTCTTTATAAGAAAAAGGGGCTCCAGCTTCTTCATACACGGCTCCTTGGCTCCGGGCTCCGCAGCCCTGGTGCCTATTCATATCAATTTCATACAAGAAATTGGAAAATGCAACTTAGGTTGAAGATTAATATATTGTTCGCCGCTAATTAGCGGTTTAAGTCCGCTTTTTGGCGGTTCCGCCTAAAACGAGAATGGAAAGAACTAGAATTTAAAATTTGGTGCCAATTCATATCAATTTCCTACAAGAAATTGAAGAATACAACTTAGGTTGTAGTGTAATATATCAAAAAGTGTAATATATAATTGTATTTCCGCTCTGAGGACTTCAAAACGTGTTTTGGCATTGAAAACTCGACATCGAAAATTTCAGCCCATTACAATACTTTCTTCTTTTTTTATAGATAAGAAAAGTCGTGTGATGTTCACACCAGATTTTTTTTTAATTGACTTACCCTGCTCGTGGTATTCCAATGTTAGTGTAACATCAGGATGTTTGCAGAGAATTTCTTGACCAGTGACCAGAGGTTTAATCTGTTGTAACGTAACAATGCTTGATTTACTGTTCATGCTATGTTTGGTAAATTCTGTAGCAGTTGATAGCAATTCATGCTGAGAGAAAAGAAAGAAAAAGGTTTTGTTACCAAATGCGGATATAGGGAGGGCCCGGGGGGCACGTGCCCCCCCACAGTTTTTTTTAAGCGGGCGGTGTTTCTCAAATTTCATTATACCTAATAACGTAATTTTTTTTTTAAAAAAAATCAAATGAATGGTGATCCGCTGTGTCTTTTATCCCATTGAGGGGGGGGGGCCTAAATAATTCCCAATCCTGAGACTAAATAGAAATATGTAAATACATAATCGTCAATAATTCTGTCATCTGTCATAGCACTCTTTTTCGTCATCACGCATATAAAATCGCTTACCACCCTTATGAAAGGTATTTGTGCACTGCCCAGGACTCGAACCCCCGGTCCCTAGGTTACGAGTCCCTCCCCCTCCAAATTTTCTATTAGGTATATTGTGCGATTGTGCCCCCCCCCCAAAACAAGAGGGCTATATCCGCGCATGTTTGTTACACGTTAGAGGGGCATGTGTTTTGGTTTATTATTTTCAAAAATTAACCTTTAGAATCGGCACGAAAAAAGAACCCCTTCAAAATTTGCCATTTCACGATACGTAGCATAAAAAAAATCGAACAAAATAAACCGTTTGTCCGCCGCGCCGTCCGGCCGTGATGGGCACTTTTGACATTTAGCGTTGACCATTTTTGATATGTATGTAGAAAATTATGATCACGCGTAGGTTTCGAACCCAGAACACTTTACAAGTTAGTTTAAGAAAGTTGAAAATATAAACCACCCCCTTACTGCGATCCCTTCCCAGTAAAGGAATTTAGTTGTGCTAAGCTAATATAAGCTTGCCACAATGTAGTTCCCTGTGTTATTGTTAAATCTAATGTTCAGTTCATACCTGGATTCGAACCAACAGCCTCCTTGTTACGAATCTACCGCCTCAACCAACTGAGCTACTGATACTTTCCCAGTAGATCGTTAGACATTTCTCTGGAACAAGGACAGTTACTAACTCAAATAGCCTTAACTTACCCTTCCAGACTTGGCCACAACCATTTTGCCCGGTTTAGTTTTCGAGTGTACTTTGGTGTTGTGTGTGCTATTGTATACTAGAGAGTGACCACTGGACATTGTCACATGACACTTCTCCTTACTAGACTCTATCAGAAGTTCATAAATGTCGTAAGGCTTGTCAGAAGTCAATACAAAATCTAGTCGCTCTCCTGAAATGAAAATCAAATGGGTTCTAATTGTCTTCTTTTGTATAACACGGATTGATTATACAGATCAATACAAAAGATTTGTGCGTAACATTTCAGTCAAACCTAAACATCAAAAACCATACACAAGAGATCATAGAAAACGGCAAGTACATCCGGGATCCTGATGGCATTAAACTCCTGTAATCCGTATTCAAGCACAGATCTTACAAGCCTATGTAAGATCTGTGCTTGAATACGAACCTTTCATATGGACACCATCCACCCAGGTGATCAAAAGGACTAGAAAGAGTACAATCTAAATTTGTTCGCTTCCTGTTTCGAAAATTGAACGGGTTCTACCCCAAATTCCTCCACTATATTGAGTACAATTTATTCACAGAACATCTTCTGCTGGAGCCCCTTGAAGCAAGAAGACGAAACGAACAAATAAAATTTCTACAAAATGTGCTCCAAAACAAAATATCTAGTACCTACATAACAGAAAAAATTCAAATTCAAGTTTCGAAACCCAGACTCAGACCGACAAACACAAGGGGACAGTTATTCCATGTTAAACACAGAAGATTTTTTTTCAAATTCAAGGGCAATGGATCTATCATCATCTCCTCACTTGTGCACATACTATCACAAACAGCGTCAGTAACTGCTCCACACTTCTTGGAACATGGAAGTGATGGTGCGTAGACGACATAAAAAAAAAACCCTACACATACCTATAGCTTCCTCACCATAATCAGGGGGTGACGGGGGTAATACCATTTGCTAATAAAGTTATTTTACACTTCCCAGGTAAACATCCTATACCTTAGAACAAATCCTTATATTTATAAATTAAATTCTGATAAGACTCGCCAGACTGTATATTAAAATATTTCTTATCAATTGAAATCATTACAAGACTGAAGTCTCAAAATTGACTTCTCAGACTTGTTAGTTATATAGAACACTGAGTTCCTTGTTAAACCATTTACTAAACAATTTATGTTGAATTGTCCCATTGTTGCTATAGTATAACCACCATATGCAGTTAATTAGATACGAGTCGGTTTGATCAAATCACAAGATACACATAATCTATTAAAATCTAGATAACTAAGCAAATTAGCTTGCGCTCCACTGCCAATGTATAGGTACTTGAATAGTTTTGTGATTTATTACCATTGGAACCAACCAGGATTTCCTTTTTGAATTTTCAACCATATAGCAACACAAGTTACCTATAAAGAATTCTTCTTGTGAATTATTACCAGGTTGGTTCTCAGCAAAAACTTTTTTATGGCACATTTTTGCATAGTGGCCTTTTACTTCAAATGAATTGCAGTTAGCTATTTTAGCTGGACATCTTGAATTTAAATTATGAGACATTCCACATCTCTGACATGTATGCTGAATATGAAGTGAAACCTGAATTGTGGTTAGTATTGCCACTCCGATAATTTGAAAACTTTTGTTTGATTTTTGAAACTTTCGCTAGGTATACTTGATTTTGACATTTGAATAGGTTTAGCCAAATCGAAAAGTGAAGACAAACCTTTTTTGTCACCTTCTTGTAGTAACATTTCTTTTATTTCGTTAAATTCTTCTGATAAGCCAAGTATAAAAACATCTTTTATTAAATTATCCTTGAGCAGGCCAAATTCACAAACAGCAGCCAGATTTTTTAAATCTGTTTGGAAATTTTCAAGTGATTCATTCGATAATTTTCTACTTAAAAAACTATGTCTCATCAAAGTCAAATTTCTTTTGGGTGCAAAATATTCTTCAAATGATGTGTAATCATGATTTGGTGACTGTTCTCCCCGCTATAAAACATTCAGCTTTATCTTTGTCACTACGACATTAAATGATTTAAATATGGGAATGGTTTTAGGGCCCATTAGGTGGAGAAAAAATAGCATTCTTCCTCTCGTCTGTTTCAGTTTCTTTTCTTTTTTTTAACCAGAAGATAGGTTTTAAACTGGAACTTAAAAGTTTTCCATTGCTCATACACAAGAGATTCTTCGGCATCCTTCAACTTGAGAGGTCCACAAGTACCACCAATTTTCATGCTATACTTACTGCTTCATACAAATTAATATCACCATTATTAAAAACAACTTGACACCATGTTATGACTTTATACTTAATAGAAATAATACATTATTATTTACTAAGGTTAATAAAGTGTGTTTGTTATTAAATTTCATAATTATTTAAATATTTAATTCTACAGAGGCAAGTGGCGGGTGGGTTATATGATCAGGACGTGATCCGGGATCCCTAGCTTCCATAAAAAATACAAAAGGTTTGGACGCCACACAAGGCCCGAATGGAGCAATAGTTTTTAGGGATGTTAAAGCATAACAAATAGAACAGAATAGTGTGGGAAACTCATGCAGTTACATGTGAGTGGCCACTAGAGGGCGTTTAGTGGTAGAAAGGTAACTATTTATAACGGAAAAATCAAATTCGCGGCCATTTGATAAATCGATCAGATGATTTGCTGATAACAAACCATGAAGGATTTAGTACCGGGCAGGAGTAATGCGGCATGAAATTTTATTAACCAATTTTAACCCAATTAGAGAGGTTAGGAAACATTTTTACGGCCATACTTATATTGTGTAATTGTGTATGTATAATCGTCCAACATGGACCCATGACGGCCAGTAAAAAAAACGAGTTTAAAAAAAAAATGATTTTTTTTTAAACTTGCCACATTGTTCTGTCATGTGTCATACGCAGTTTTTACCAAAAAACAACTTCATCATCAACGTTTTGATCGGCATGGCCGATCAAAACATTTCGTAAGCTCTCTGGTTTGGGGGACTTTCATCTTAACGTTTATATTGATAAAATAAGCAAACTTGTTCTTCTCATGAAGTCGCTTATTCGTGAAAACTATTGCTCCATTCGGGCCTTGTGTCGATCCCAAAAGATTTGTGTTCGCAATAACGAGTAGCGAAAGAGAAGCTATGTGTAATTCAGGGGCGGCTGCTCCTTAAGGGCAAAAGGGCACAGCCCCCCAAAAATTACAGAAAATAAAGCATAAAAATATTTCGTTTGTAATTTTATTTTATACCTACCAAAGTATTCTTCTTCCCCCCAAAAGGGAAAAAACTTGAAAAAATATATCCCTTTAATTTGCGAGTTGCTTAAAATATCTGCTGTTCTCTTGCAAAAAAAATATCGTATGTTCACAATGTCTCACAGTGAGTATATAATATAACGGGCCCTAAGCTTATAGCTCCAAAACTCTAGAAAATTTACATTATAATTCGAATATCAATATAAGAATAATCGAATATCGAATATATTCGGGCATCATTATCATGTCTAAAATATAAAAAATTGGGCCTGCCCTGAATCCACATGTTGACAAAACGTTATCAGTGTCTCCTGGGTGTAAAAAATTTTGCATGGGACTTGCGATTTTTTTTTTCCTCCTTTCTCTATCAAATGCCAACTTTATGGAGGGATTTTTTTTCTTACAAATATGAGAATTGGCTTCCGGGGAGAATATTTTTTGGATTTGTTGAGCCAATCCAAAAATATTTTTAACCAATTTTAACCCAATTAGAGGGGTTAGGACACGTTTTTACGGCCTCTATATATGTCTCTATTGCGTATGCACAACCGTCAAACATGGACCCATGACGTCCAATATAAAAGGGATAAAGGGATTTGAAATTTCTTTTTTGATTTTTTTTTAAAACTTACCTCAACACATCTCCCCGGTGCAGGACCCTAAATATTGTAAACAAACTTAAACTTGGTTTCTTATCAGTTATCTTATCACATAGAAAATATTTTCGATTTTTTTTTTCTTCTTTTTAACTTTGAAAAAAAAAACCTAATGAATAAAAAGTGTTTATTAATTTAAATTCTGTCAGAAAATAAGTGTTTTCTCAATAAAATAAACATCGAAATGAGATTTCTCTTGAAAAAATAAAATTTTCTGTTTGGTGATGTGATTTATCTTGTGCGTAACTCTCAGCCTCCTGAGGACAATTTGCTTTACTTTTTATTTATAAGTATGTATCTGGAGTAGTGTTAAAATTGTAAATAAAATACTTTTAAGGTAAGCTAAAAATGTTCTATTGTATTGTATGCACAGACATGCCAATTTTTTTGAAATTGCACTCTAGCCCCTCAGGTCAAATATCGCGGGCCGCTACTGGTGTAATTGTAATGGACAGAGAGCACCGCTGATGAGTCGCAATCTGTAACGAGAGTAATCTGAACAATGGCAACCTACCTGGTGCAAATTCAACGTTGTTACTTAGTACAGGTGAAATAGGGTAACCATCTAACGCAATAACGAGGAGCGAATGAGAAGCGATGTGTAATTGTAATGGACAGAGAGCACCGTTGATGAGTCGAAATCTGTAGCGAGTGTTTGGACGTACGAAGAAAGCGATCTGCAAAAAAACAACACTACTCAACATACGCGGATATAGGGTAGGGCCCGGGGGGGCACGTGCCCCCAAGTTTTTTTAAGCGGGCGGTGTTTCTCAAATTTCATTATACCTAATCACGTATTTTTTTTAAAAATCAAATGAATGGTGATCCGCTGTGTCTTTTATGTCATTGAGAGGGGGGCTCCTAAATAATTCCCAGTCCTGAGACTAAATAGAAATACGTAAATAAAAATCGTCAAAAATTCTGTCATCCGTCATGGCACTTTTTTTTTTTCGTCATCATGCTTATAAAATCGCTTATCACCCTCATGAAAGGTATTTGTGGTAAGCACTACAGTTTGTAACAAATTAGGTATCGTACCTCGATAAACATTGCATTAAAATGTACTGCCCAGGACTCGAACCTCCAGTCTCTATATTACGAGTCCCTTCCCCCTCCAAATTTTCTATTCAGTATATTGCGCGATTGTCCCCCCCCCCCAAACAGGAAGGCTATATCCGCGCATAATACTCATTTGTTTATTCGATTCAATGCATATCTTTTTCTTTCTTCCCTTTTTTTTTGGTTTAACGCCTCTTTAACATCTGTTGGTCTTCCGAGACGGGGATTTTATCCTCCATTCGCCAGAAACTTGTAAACCAGCTACCCAAATTGACCTCACCCAGCCTGAGTTAGGTCGGAAAAATAGCCAGCATCACGAAGGTGCGAACTCACGTGGACACCCACATCATGGTACCTACAACCTCGCTGGACGATGCTTAACTTCGGTGATCCAACGGAAACTGGTGTATTCAACATGCTATAGACGATGACTATCAATTGGTTGTCATGCTGCGTAATATGTACTGTGTGACTCAGAATATCCTCGTCATACAAATACTTATAGATAGGAAATTATAAGCCTTTGTCAGGATTCTATGGGTCACCCTGTATAAAGAAAGAGACAATACCTTTGCATGTTTCCCATTGACTATGAACTGGTTGTCATGCTGCGTAATATGTACTGTGTGACTCAGAATATCCTCGTCATACAAATACTTATAGATAGGAAATTATAAACCTTTGTCAGGATTCTATGGGTCATCCTGTATAAAGAAAGAGACAATACCTTTGTATGTTTCCCATTGACTATAAACTGGTTGTCATGCTGCGTAATGTGTACTGTGTGACTCAGAATATCCTCGTCATACAAATACTTATAGATAGGAAATTATAAACCTTTGTCAGGATTCTATGGGTCACCCTGTATAAAGAAAGAGACAATACCTTTGTATGTTTCCCATTGACTATCAACTGGTTGTCATGCTGCGTAATATGTACTGTGTGACTCAGAATATCCTCGTCATACAAATGTTTTTGAACTTCTTTTCGATTTGATTCTTTGACAATGAGTCCACCCTGTAAGGAGTTGTCAATACGTTTGTCGCCTGAAATTAATAAGAAAAAAAAATCTGGTGTGTATATCATACGACTTATCTATAAATGAATTGGCACCAAATTTCAAGTTCTAGCTCCTTCCATTTTTTAATTAGGCGGAACCGCCAAAAAGCGGCCTTCAACCGCTAATTAGAGGCCAACAATATATTACACTTCAACCTAAGTTGTATTTTTCAATTTACACGGCTTTTCACATCAACTAAGTGACTTGCCTAATTTTAGTACTGACCGTACGATGATTTTAGATGAAAAAATAATAGAAGGGCCCGTAAATTTTTCCCCCCGGCCCGGATTTTCTGTCTACGGCCAGGACAATTACTGTCATTATAATTACGTCAGTAATACAATAGTTACAAACATAATGATATTTTACAGAGTTGCTTTCTGTGTTATTTTACACCATCAGCTTAGGTGGACTCGGACCGTGAGTATGTCATCCTCAAGTTACTTCTTACAATCTTAAGTATGATTTACTTTTCCTCGTGGAAAGTTAGGAAGTCATAAATGGATTGGGCGAAATTACGCCTTCAAAATAGGTATATTATCATGCAACATTTCTGACATGTCTGGAAAAATCAGTATTCAGCCAATTTCGGTTAAAACCCTTGTATCGAATGACCAATAGATGTTAAAAAGACGGTAAGACCCCAAAAATCCAATATTTTCAGTCAGCGGTGTCTAACGTTTTGTGAGCCGCGACCCCCCTTAATTTTATCGAAAAATTTCGTGACCCCTTATAGACACTACTAATCAGGGCCGACGAGAGGGGGAGATCCCCCCAGACCCGGGATTTCCTAAGAGTTTTTTTCCGAATAATAAAGAAATCAACTTGAAAGTTTTGAAAAAAAATCAAACACACAAAATCAGAAGTTTGGCGATAGTGGGCTAATATGGGACAATGGTATTGCAGGACACTGATTTTAAAATATAGTGCGACCTTTCAGCTTGTACAGCAATCATAAATATTGGTATATTTCGTAAACATTAACATCTGATAATCGAATTATTTGTTGCCAAGAAGAAGTGTACATGCCTTTTCACATCAACTAAGTGAATTGCCTACTTTTACTTTTATTACTGCCCATACGATGAAAGAATAATAGAGGGGCCCGTATTTTTTTCCCCCGGCCCGGATTTTTTGTCTACTGCCCTGCTACTAATATTAGGGGTCCCCTTGATCTCGTTTGTTCTGTTAGGGTCACTCACCTGTCAACGCATGGTAGTAGAATGTTCCACTTTGGGCAGCTCTGAATTTGTATTGGTAAATGGTATGACTGGCAATAGGACATTGAGTAATCATAGACAGACCATCCATGGAGGGGGTCTCTCTGACCCATTGTCCGTGCCAATGAATAGATAAGCTGTGTCCAGGAATGTGATTAATAATATCGATCACTAAGATATCGTTCTTGCAAACCTAGAAACAAAAGATCTGCCAACTTAACTCATTTATTGTATTTAAATACTAACTCCCATCTTGTGATATATTTTCAGAAAGACAATAGAATTAAAAGTACTTTGCAAAAAAAAAATACACATCTAGCGTGTTTGGTTTCTAAATGGCAGCCATTTGAAATTTCCAAAATATGATTTCCAAGAGTGTCTAAAACTAGGGGAATTATTTGCAATGGGATATTGAATGATTACATAGGACACCAATGTCGAACCTGTTTTTAGACAAAATTTCGCCTAGTTTTACACACTTCGGCTACTTTTAAAAATAATTCGCCTAGTTTTAGACACTCTTGGAAGTCATGTCTTGAAAAATACAAATGGCCGCCATGTTGAAACCTAACGCGCTAGATGTGTACTTTTTTTTGCAAAGTACTTCTAATTCTATTGTCTTTCTGAAAATGTATTACAGGATGGAGGTTCGTTTTTAAAAAACAAAAGTTGGACCCCCCGCGTGCCAACTGGGACTCGCCCCTGAAAAATTGGTCACACCATCAGGTGGTTTAATTTGGGGTCCCAAAAAAAATTACCATGCAAAATTTCAAAACTCCACATAAAGCTGTTCAAAAGATGGGGTCCCAAAAAAAATTACCATGCAAAATTTCAAAACTCCACATAAAGCTGTTCAAAAGATATTCAGGCGGTCTCGGACTTTTGGGACACCCTGTATATTAAACGATATATCGTGAACAATATATCGATATAATACAGGGTGTTTCAAAAGGTTATGCAAAAAAAAAGAAACCGCGTATAGTAGAGCCCAAATAAAGGTCAATTTGCTTGATAAACTTCAAAATTTCAAAACTCCACATAAAGCCGCTCAAAAAATATTCGGACTTTTGGGACACCCTGTATATAACGTAAACAAAATATTGAAGTGAACGACCTGTAAATATGAATGACGTATTATTACTTTCTCATTGATTCGAGAACAGGTAGAAAGATGAAGAAAATTCTTTCTATTCAGGATCGTTCGAGAAGCTTCCGGGTATTTGTTGGGAATGTATAAATACAGGAGACACACGTAGAAAACGAGTCAGTATTATTTGAGTGATAAACGGAGCGAGTATAATTTTAGAAGCGATATCGTTGTGTTTTGTAAGTGATAAGTGATTAATTCGTGGGTATTTTCGAGCGTTTTAAATACGGTTTTTGCGAACAATATTAGAACGTGTTACGTTTTTTTTACTTTTTATTTTTTATTGTAATTTTTTTTTTCTAATAAATTATTTTAAGTTTTATTTTATTTATTTTTTTAAAGTTAGCTACGCGTTTTAAATTCACGACGACTTAATCCTCGAACCCTAAGTCTACAACAATATGTTCACAAACTGACATCACTTTGATGCTTGCCCATTTGCCTATAGACACAGTATTGTTATCAATCAGTTGTTGTTGTTGATGATGATTTATATATATATAACGTAAACAAAATATGTTCACAAACTGACATCACTTTGATGTTTGCCCATTTGCCCATAGACACAGTATTGTTATCAAGCAGTTGCTGTTGTTGTTGTTGTTGATATATATATATACAGTATGTCCCAGAAGTCCTGCCCGGTGCCCATAACTTTTGAACCGCTTGGAATTTTGGAATTCTGTTTGTTTCTAGGGATAGAAAAGGGCCCATGGCCATTCGAATGGTAATATCAGTATCCAGGTTCGAATCCCGGAAGTGGCTTTTTTTGACACAAAGAGTCGATTTCTCGGGAAATTTAAATGGAATGGTACAAATATTTTTTTGAAAAATAAAAGTGCCAATAAAATAAGGAATATTCCCATTTTTGTTTTTTCAAAAAAATAATCAGGGGCGGAGCCAGAGGGGTTCAAAACCAAAACTTGTTACACCCTGTATAACGAAAACCGAATATTATTTTGATGTAGAAATTCGTTAAGAGTGGCTCAAAAAAGGTTTTCCATCTACATAAGTAATAAAAATAACAACTTTTAAGTTTTATCAGTGCCGTAGGTCGGGAAAACCAAATCTCGTATTTCTACCAGAGCTTAAAATGACGACTTTTAGAAAACGGCCATTTTGGGTTAGTAATTACTTCGTCTCTCATTGATTTCTGTATTCCAAATTCCTTTCTAAAACTTTTAAAAAACCTGGTAATGGTCCCTCTGGCACCAACGAGCAATCCAATCATGTTTTTCATGTTGAAATTCTCTTGGAAGTACGGTATACATGGCTCATAAATACTTAATGAAGGTTGAAAATTACTATATCTTCACATGACTAAAAACTATTAAAGAGCTAACTAGTTTCGTCCTCTCCTGAGAACATCATCGGAGCTAGTGTTATCTTATGAGGACTGTGTAGAGAGTAGAGAGCATGTGTGGTGTGAGAGAGAGAGAAAACTTACCCCTCTCCTCCTTTTTTTTTTTTTTTTTAATATACCTATATATTATTATTTATTTTAATGTGTGTTTTAATTATTTATATTATTAAGTTTATTTTTATCGGGTATTCATATTCTTTAATACTTTTTTCTTCGTCCACTAAGATAGGTTGTTAGCGTGCGGTTTCCATTCTTATGGTGGGGTCAATAATATATCCTTCTTTTTTATCATGCTTATAACACTCTTCTGTTGGAGCATCCACTTGAAGTAAAATGAATTTCTTGCTGGATTGTTCATCATTGTTTGATCAAATGTTTTGCAGTAATTTTTCCAATTATTGCAAAACATTCCATATTACCCCTCGTGTAATATGGCTGACAGTAATCGAATTTTATTTATTGGAATAAAGGATTATTCCAACTCACTTCGCATTTTATTTCGTGAAAAATTTGGGAGCAAGATGGCGAAAATGAAGAATTGTGACCCAACTATTTCTTGATTCACAAATCATCCATTTTGTTCTTCACTTTTATTCCAATTCTGATTGGCTGTTCGGATTCATGTTTTTTGTTTTGAATTTTCCCTCTGTTTAGTTTTGTAGAGTCTAACCTCATTTCTGACACATTAAGGTTCTGAAACCGGGGAGGAGTGTCTGGCCAATTTTAACCCAATTAGAGGGGTTAGGAGATGTTTTTACTATCATGCCTGTATTTTTTATGTACAACCGTCCAAAATGGATACATGACGGCCAATAAAGAAGGTTGTTTTTTTTTTTTAAAAAAAAAAATCTAAATTTTTTGAGAAGGGTTGTCAGACACTCTTTCCCTGTTCCAGACCCATCTTTTGAGGTGAGAACGCTGCCTCTAGTGGCCAAATTGGTAAATAAAAAAAGGAATAATCAGCTGTTTTCACAATCTTGCTTCCAAAATTCTTCACGAAATAAAATGCGAAGGAAACCTGAATAATCCTTTATTCAAATAAATAAAATTCGACTAGTAACGGCAAGTTTCGGGGACTAGCTGGGATCCTATGGTCTCAGATGGTAGGTATGACGTACCATGGCAACCCAAGCATTCAAAATTGTTGAAAAATTAAAAGACCATGTATACCATTGAAAGGCCGTTAAAATTCATTCATTCAATAGTGGCATCATCGTGTCCGATGGTAGCCAGATGTATGAGACAGCAGCTCTAGATAGGTTTTAACCTACTGCTAAAGTTTTTAACTGTCATCATACATCTGTTGTTGGAGGCTGATAATTGACATGGGCCCCCAGAACCATGACAATCACTGTAAAATAATTACATCAGTAACACAATAGTTATAAACATAATGATATTACAGAGTTGCTTTCTGTGTCGCTTTTTCACATCAACTAAGTGAATTGCCTACTTTTGCTTTTATTACTGCCCATACGGTGATTTTAAATGAAAGAATAATAGAGGGGCCCGTAAATCAGGGGCGGATTTAAGGCTATATCTTGTGTGGGGGGGGCGGTGAAGTACTTTTGGAGGAGATACTTTCGGGGGGTATGGAATACACCCCAGGTAAAGGGGGTCAGGGGGGCTCTGCCGGGAAAATTTTGAATAATTAGGAGTCAAAAAGTGAAAATCTGTGTTCTAAATCTGCAATGTTGTTTCATACATAGTGACTAAAACTATAACATTTTTTAACAACATCAGGCTATTTGTCAATGGAAGTTATAAAAAAAATTCAAGTTAACGTGAAATGAGCTTTACGTGCATTGCGAAATGCCGACGTGCCCAGCCAGCATGCGCGGATGGGGCATGTAGTTAGTGGCTGGGAATAGAGCCCTCGTGGCGGTATTTTTACTGTCCCTGGGCAGTTTGTAAGATGTAAAATAAACCTTGTTCTTGGGGCAGCTGATTTAAACAAGATAGACAATTGAAGAGGGGAGTGCGGGGCGTTGTTATAACGTTATCTGGAATATTTGAAATTACAAAATCATTCTGATTGTATTTATAAAATCAAAATGAGAAAAATATATAAGCCATAAATTTTTTGGTGAAAGGTTACTGTATAAATATTCACACTTCATCTTGCCAAGGGGGGTGGCCGCCCCCCCTTGGCAAATCCGCCCCTGCCGTAAATTTCCCCCTCCCGGTCCGGATTTTCTGTTTACGGCCCTGCTTACATGTATGGTGGGTCCCAGTAATTTTCTGTTGATGACATAGATTCCTTTAAAATCCTTGCAATCTTCAGGTGGACAGTGTCCGTCAAACGTGCATGACTGATTGTCACATGAAGAAAATCTGTAACAGAAACCAAGTTGAGAATTTCTTTGCAGATCGGTCGACTTGGCCGCTATGAATCGGTCTCGTCAAAATCGGAGGCGTCATTTCGGTAATTCCTAGGGAGGTGAGGGGGCAAGCAAATTTACAACATTCAACATGAAAGCCCGCTTTCAAAGCGCTCATAAAACTGCGTCTATGCCTTTATTATATTAAGAGGCCTCTCTCTTCTTTCTCTCGTTTTTTATTTTTCTTGCTTCTCCCTCCCCTTTTTCTTTTTACCTCTCTTTTCCTTCTTTTTCTCTCATCTTTCTCTTTCTATTTCGTTCTCCCTTTTCTCTCAATCTCTATACAGATTGGTCCTCACAAACATTTTTTTTTTTTTTTAATTTGGCTTAACGTCTCTTTAACATCTATTGGTCATTCAAGACGGCGGTTTTACCCTCCATTCGCTGGAAACTTGCAAACCAGCTACCCACATTGACCTCACCCAGCCTGGGTTGGGCCGAAAAAAAGTCAGCATTACGAGGGCGCGAACCCTCGAGGGCACCCACATGGTATAAACTTGCTGGATGTTGCTTAACTTCAGTAATCTAACGGGAACTGGTGTATTCAACGTGCCATAGACGCTGGCTAGAGATGGTTTTAAATTCACAATTTTCATAAAGTGAATCTAAAATGACGCCTTTGGTGAAAAGAACGATCAAAAATTTGTATGGTTCATTGAAAGAAGTGAGATCTAGTATTTACTCCAAGATTTTTCTTTAAACGTCAGGCGCAATGCAAAAGGTATACAAAAACTCAAATTTAACTTGGCATATCTGAGGTCCTGTTTTGAGTGGAGATCTTAATTTCAAAATACTTCCATGTAAGATTTCAATGTTGGTTTCCTTGAGCCTCTCTGAAAGTGATCAAAATTTGAAAACCACTGAAGAGATTTCAAATTAAATCAAAATTTCAAAAAAAAATTTGTATCAAACTACAAATATTAAAAAGAGAGTTTTGAGCGCTTTCGTCCGTTACGACATCGTCTGGTGAACACCAGACGTTCAACAGACGATGTCGTAACGGACGAAAGCGCTCGTGACTCTCCTTAATATTTGTAGTTTGATACAATTTTTTTTTTTTAAATATATATTTCACAATAACTACAAACATCCTAAATAATTTATCTAAAATCAAATTATATCACTAAATAGTTTTATTTTCACGCACCAAAGCGGTGGTTCCATTTAAAATTTCAAATTTGGCCCCCCTCGGATCCCTCCTCAAAATATGTTCTCCCTGTCTTATATAGAGAATGACTCACGAGTCGTAATATTCAATGTGAAATTTGAATCTGCAAATCATCGGCCAATCCAGTTCGTGACAAGGTCGGTCGCAATTTGGAAACGTGCTTGCTGAAACAAAAGAAAAACCAACTATTCAAACACAAACATCTGTTTGGCACCCCTTTTTACTACTGGGTTAACTTGCGTATAGCCAAGGGCGTAGCCAGCATCTGGCCTAGGGGGGGGCAGCTGAAATTTTCATGTCGGGAGGGGGGGGGTCGATAAAGTAAATCGGTACTTATTTAATAATAAACCCCCAGGACTAACTGATGATTCAGTTATTGGGGAGGGGCGAGCCCAGGGCCTGTGATAAATATCGATAAAGGAAAGTGCCAAACCTGCGAAATTCAACTGGCAGGAGGAGTTTTTTTGTAACGTTTGTTAATTTTTTTGAATTTTCCCACCAAATTCAACGATAAGACATGTTTGCCACAATTACATTTGATTGTTCATAGTGGGGCTGTTGGATTAGGGACAAAATGTGACATTTATCGTATTTCGGTACTTGATGACTTTTTTGCTTCCAAAAATCATTTTATCTAGTGTAAATCTAAGTTGCCCCTTCCGTGCTGCATACTCTCGAAAATTTCTGTGGGGGGGCCAGCTGCCCCCCTTCCTACGCCCATGCGTATAGCCTCTCTCAACATTGCGCTGTAATTCAGTTCAACTTACGAGGCTAAGTGCAATGCGCTAAAGCCAAGTCCCCGGAAGGTCTCCCATCCGAGAAAGTACAACACCCATCGTTGTATAACTTCAGTGATCTGATGGTAACGGGTATAATTTGATTCTCGAAAGGGGCACCTCTTTTTACTTTTCTTTCAACTTACGTATATCTATAGCCTCTCTCAACGTTGCGCTGTAATTCAGTTCAACTTACGAGGCTAAGTGCAATGCGCTAAAGCCAAGTCCCCGGAAGGTCTCCCATCCGAGAAAGTACAACACCCATCGTTGTATAACTTCAGTGATCTGATGGTAACGGGTGTAATTTGATTCTCGGAAGGGGCACCTCTTTTTACTTTTCTTTCAACTTACGTATAGCTATAGCCTCTCTCAACGTTGCGCTGTATTTCAGTTCAACTTACGAGGCTAAGTGCAATGCGATAAAGCCAAGTCCCCGGAAGGCCTCCCATCCGAGAAAGTACAACACCCATCGTTGTATAACTTCAGTGATCAGATGGTAACGGGTGTAATTTGATTCTCGGAAGGGGCACCTCTTTTTACTTTTCTTTCAACTAAAGGTCCGCTTACACTGCCTGAACATCCCCGAGCATCGAGCATTCGTGATCGTTGCTCGCCAGTTTTCAACGAGCACGAACACAAATGAGCCCTCTGTTCACACTGTTCGAGCATTTCTATCGATCAGTTGATTAGTTCTTGTGAGGATTCGCAGCGAACAGATGGCACCCGCGCTATCCAAAATTGCGGTTCCCGCGGCGGTTATCCTTATTCTAGACCATCTAGCGAAGGAAAAGCGAAAAAGGAACAGGCATCGCATATGGGAGTCGTCATTTTTAAAGAAAATAAATTACTGCCTATTGCTGAAGGATTTGAAGGAGGATAACAGAGGACTATTCAGAATAAAATAAAATTTATGGTCTGGCTGCCACAGATCTGGGTGCTCCGCATACAGAGAAATTAACTAAAGGCACTTTTCATTTTCCCACTCCATCAGTCAAATACTAAAAAGGAAAACACCACACACAAAATAGGAGACGTGTATCCTTCAACAGCTAGGCGAGTACTAGATTCATAGAACACCATTCGACGAATCCTGGGGTGTTTACACAGAGCGATCGGCGAACGAGCGTCCCTTTGATGACTAACCGGAAACCGACATCGGGCGTATCAGGCCCAAGCACGAACGATCCTTCACTTCGACCGAACGAGCATTCACTTTGATCGACGACTGTTTACACTGCCTGAGCCTCGAACGAATGCTCGTTCGTCCCTCCTGCTCGCGACGAATGCTCGGGCAGTGTAAATGAGGCTTTACGTATAGCTATAGCCCCTCTCAACGTTGCACAACGTTGCAATTTAATATAGGCTAAGTCCCCGGAAGGTCTCCATCCAGGAAAGCAGAACACACATCGTTGCAATACTTCAGTGATTTGATGGCAATGGTTCTAATTTAATTCTTGGAAGAGGCAACTCTTTTCAGGACCACGGGGTTCAACCAAAGCGACTACTCATTGGTTCACCTTAGAGAATAATTTTAATTAAATATGTGTAGTTGTTGGAAATCCCCCTGAGGATTGGGGGATTTACAACATGCCGGTGGTAAAAGGCGACTAATGACAGGGTCGGAAACGATATCTTTTCCATTACCCATGCGGGAAGTAAGGAGAATCTGCTGTATTATCCGTAATTATTCTTTAGTGTCAATAACTCATGGCGAGTTGTTACAAACAAACCCCACGGCTGTTAACCTATAATGATGAGCTTACCCTCTCCAAGAAAGTGACTCCTGCATGCCTGCGGCCCATCACTGTTAAGTGATGGGTCGCAGCAAGCTTTCTGTTAAGCTTCCAAAATGATACCCTGTGGATAGGGGACTTAAGCAGAATACTTCCAAGGCGCCCAAGTCCTTGGTGGTCCTAAAAAGGCAACTAGGGGCTGGGTCGGAAACGATGTCTTTTTCATTAACCATGCAAAAACCAAGGAGAAGCTACTGCATTATCCGTAAGGATTCTATAGTGTCAACAACTCATGGCGAGTTGTTACAAACAAACCCCACGGCTGTTAACCTATGATGATGAGTGGTATTTACCCCCTCCAAGAAAGCGACCCCTGCATCGCTGCGGCCCATCACTTAACAGCTTCCAAAATGATGAAAAGTTACCTGGAAGCGGTGTGTACCACACAATCACACTCGCTATGGACGCTACACACAGTACAACGCCAATTCTATGCAACAACATCAACACATTGATAGAGATGGAAAGTAGTGATGGCATATCGCTCAAAAATATATTTTCGATATATCGAATTTCAAATATATCGATATATCCATACTAATATTATAAATGCGAAAGTAACTCTGTCTGTCTGCCTATCTGTCTGTCTGTATGTATGTTACGCTTTCACGCTTAAAC
Organism: Pachypsylla venusta; assembly: GCA_012654025.1. Lineage (NCBI taxonomy): Eukaryota > Metazoa > Arthropoda > Insecta > Hemiptera > Aphalaridae > Pachypsylla > Pachypsylla venusta. Next base: position 40,621,980 of record CM022876.1, read on the forward strand.
TACTGAACCGATTTTGATGAAATTTGGTATGGAGATAGACTAAACTTTAGGAAAGGACATAGGCTACTTTTTATCG
>CM022876.1:40641579-40655316 GCA_012654025.1 Pachypsylla venusta
TGGAAACTTGCAAACCAGCTACTCACATTGACCTCACCCAGCCTGGGGTGGGTCGGAAAAATAGCCAGCTGGGTTGGGTCGGAAAAAGAAACCACGTGGACAGCCACAGTGCACAAGCTCGCTGGACGTTGTTTAACTTCAGTGATCTATCGGGAACTGGTGTATTCAACGTGCCATAGACGCTGGCATTATTTTTATTTACCTGCAGTCCTAGAATGTTTGAATCGATAGGGCGTTTGTAAATTCTCATTGAATTCAGATTGCAGATGTCGTTCTAATGAACGATCAACACTCTTCATACTTGTGGCAACAAAAACATGGGGCGCCAAATAACCACGGGGTTCAGCAATTAATTTTTCCAATTTGATGATTTCAATTTTGTGTACAGAGCCGTAGCTAGGGTGAGGCGACTGGGGTACTCGCCTCGGGCGTCATCATAGGGGGGCGCCAGCTACAAATTTGGCACAAAAATATGAAAAAAATATAAACGTAGCGGACTTTATTGATGAGATCTCAGATTTTAAACACGCAGCAAAGTCAATTTTTCCTGATCACATTGGATCTGCAACGGTCAGTAAAGCTGACTACGGCTCTGTTTGTGTAGATTTACTGGCTCTCCCCAAAGTATTCCATATTTTTCAGGTATAAAACTGGCTTTTGTCATGCCCTTTCATTTTCATTTACCTGCAGTCCTAGAATGTTTGAATCGATAGGGTGGTTCTAAATTCTCATTGAATTCAGCTCGCAGATGTCGATCTAATGAACGATCAACACCCCTCATACTTGTGGCAACAAAAACATGGGGCGCCAAATAACCACGGGGTTCAGCAATTAATTTTTCCAATTTGATGATGTCAATTTTGTGTACGTTTGTTGGCTCTCCCCAAGTATTTTCATAACTTCTATAGATATCGTCAAAGTCTTTATAATGCTTCACGCGTTGTGTTACATAGTATCTGTGAAAACTGAAAAAAAGAAGCAGAAAAAGTGCAAATTTATGATATACCTAAAGGAGCATTCACACTAAAGCAGTGACAGTGCCGGAAAGTATTTTCCGCCAAGCGTGAGCTCACAGTGATGTACTGTCACTGTATGATCAATATCGATATTTTCTTTCGATATTTCTATCGATATCAGGGATTCAATAATATCGGATATCGGATGAAAAATGTCAATATCGATACCGAATCAGAATGTCATAGGAAGGGGCCTTTGTGTTGTATAAAGTGGATTGACACTTCCTCCTCTATTTTATTCAACGGTCATCCCTAGCAGCTCTTTGTTATAGTTTTTATCTTAAGTTTGGTTTGCAATTGATCACCGATGGGTTGTGTTCTATTATTTTTGTTCGAATAGTTTGTGTTTTAAAAAAGGTGCCGAATATCCATCATTTTTGCGGTGAATAATTAATTGAATTTCGTGTTCTGGAATTCGAACCGATATCGCCGATAGCAATATTTCCTTAGCGATAATATCGCGATATTGATACCGGAAAAAATATCGCTATTGATATCGGATATCGCATAAAGACCAAAAGCGCAACAACCCTAGTATGAACATGTTCTTTCAACTGCGGATGCCGGGAAGAATATTTTTATTTTTGCAAGGAGGATCTCTTGTCTGATGTGAATGTTCCTTAAAAGTCATTCTATTCATAAAGAATGTTTGTCCACCACTTAGATACTATTTCTATATTCTCAGAAGACATTGGCTATGAATGACGAAATCAAGGAGAAAAAAAAATTGAATTTCGGAAAAGTGGCAGGCATGTGAAGAAAAATCCGAGTCTAAACGTAAAGGAAACCTGCGTTCAGAGCCGTAGACAGAAAATCCGCGCCGGAGGAAAAATTTACGGGCCCTTCTATTATTCTTTCATCTCAAATCATCGATGGGGAAGTAATAAAACTAAAAGTGTTCACTTAGTTGATGTGAAAAGGCGTGTACTCTTCTTCTTGGCAACAAATAATTCGATTATCAGGTGTTAATGTTTACGAAATATACCAATATTTATGATTGCTGTACAAGATGAAAGGTCACACTATATTGTAAAATCAGTGTCCTGCAATAGTCATTGTCCCATATTAGCCCACTATCGCTAGACTTCCGATTTTGTGTGTTTGAATATGTTTCATAAATTTAATAATATTTCAAAAAAACATACTACCCCACCCGGGAGTGAACTCAGAAGGTAACAAATATTAAACAGAGGCCTTGCTACTGAGCCACGATATTCTATGGATATAGAATGAGAAAATACAATATTGCTGTAGACTTAGGGTTCGAGGATTAAGTAGTCGTGAATGAAAAACGCGATAACTAACTTTAAAAATAAAATAAAATTACAAATAAGAAAAAATACAAAAATTCGTATTCTGTCACCTCACAAATACCGTATTTAAAACACTCGAAAATACACACGTATTAATCTCTCACTGAACGAACTTATCACTTGTAGAACTCGACTTATCGATCTCGCTTCCAAATCTAGACTTATCACTTGTAAAACTCGAATAAGACTGACTCTTTTTCAACGCGTGTCCCCTATTTATACATCCTTAACAATTAGCTGGAACATTCGCGAATAACAGATCTTTCTTTCTAGAATAAATATACGCAGTACAGATTCTACGCATTCAATTCTTCGTTGTTTACGGTAAAGAATTTTCTTCATCTTTCTACGTTCTCGAATGGGAAACTAAATAATACGTCATTCATAATGATTCCCCCTTCAACCCGACCCCCCTTCTACAAATGTAAACTAGATAAAACGATCTGGAATCTCACAGAAGAAGAAATAAAAATAGAAAGCAGAAGCGTCGCGGTCTTTATACAGGATGTTTACATAATATTCCATGTACAGATTGTTCACTTCAATATTTAAATTTAACTCTCATCATTTTTTCATAACTAACTCCATCTTCATCATTTTTTCACAACTAACTTCATCTGTATTAATTTTGTGTTACACTGATGGGGTAATAATTTTGTGTTACACTGATGATTTTTTTGTTACAGGTGCGCGCGCATTTCACTCTCATCATTTTTTCATAACGCGCCTAAAGAAATATAACTTCACAAATTAATAAATAAAAAACATTTTCTAAACTGGTGGAATTTTTACAGTTAAATTAACTAAAATAAGCCTCTGCCGGCATGTCGCTATTCATACTAGATTAACTAAAATAAGCCTTTTCCGGCATGTTGCTATTCCTACTTGTTTATGTCGTTCAGACTATTGAATGTGATTTCTTCAATTGTTTGCTTATTGATAGCTTGAATAGTATCTGCAAGTCGAAGCAATTCTTTCTTTGATCGAACACGGTATGGCGTTATATTGTCTAGAAGAAGATCACTTACCAGTAAGAAGAGTCAGAAATAAAATACAGTAACAAGGTAACATGTTGAGTGCTGTGTTTGAGAAGAAGATCACTTACCAGTAAGAAGAGTCAGAAATAAAATACAGAAACAAGGTAACATGTTGAGTTCTGTGTTTGAGAAGAAGATCACTTACCAGTAAGAAGAGTCAGAAATAAAATACAGAAACAGGGCAACATGCTGAGTGCTCTGTTTGAGAGGAACATCACTTACAAGTAAGAAGAGTCAGAAATAAAATACAGAAACAGGGCAACATGCTGAGTGCTGTGTTTGAGAGGAACATCACTTACCAGTAAGAAGAGTCAGAAATAAAATACAGAAACAAGGCAACATGTTGAGTGCTGTGTTTGAGAGGAACGCTTGACTGAAACTGAGTCTCACTAAATCTATATGAGAATTCAGTTTTTGATCTACTGACCTCTTTTGTCACATCTGTTTATTGCATCCTATGAGGTACAACACACATCTAAAAAAAAAAATGAGTGTGTGTTATTTTTCATANTCTAAAAAAAAAAAATGAGTGTGTGTTATTTTTCATAATATATTTTTTGGTTACTTCCATGGAAGGTGAAATGTTTTTTCTCGTCTGTCTGCGTTAAGTCAGGCAAGACAGCTAGCAGTGATTGGGATGAATGTGACAATGTGGTGTTGGCGCACACGCCCAGATTGGGGAGAAAGATAAATAAGCAAGGCACTAAACCAATTTTCCAACCCGTTAAGTCGATAGACATTCCATTAAAATAGAGAGCACTTTACAAAGAACGAAACACTACTTCTTAGACATGTGTCATGAATGTTGTTTAACTCAAATGAGCCAAATCACTTTGTGAGTCATTGACTCATGAATCACTAACCTAAATAGAGAGCACTTTACAAAGAACGAAACACTACTTCTTAGACATGTGTCGGGAATGTTGTTTAACTCCTAATCACTTTGCTGAGTCATTGACTCATGAATCACGAATCTAAATAGAGAGCACTTTACAAAGAACAGGTATGTGTGGTCTCTTCGTGTGTTGATTTTGGAATGATCCTATTGGCTACTTNCTGAGGAGTTGGTTTAATATGTCTTCAGCAGGACTTTTCCGATCAGCCACAAACAAAATTAGAATAGCCATGACGATCGCTAACATCCGAAACGGATAGGCACTTGAAGAAGAAGAAGTCAGATAGGCCAGCTAGCTGTGATTCGGACGAATATGACAATGTGATGTTGGCGCACTCCCCTCCCAGATTGGAGAGAAATATAAACAAACAAGGCACTAAATCACTCTTTTTCAAAAATCATCAACCCGTTAATTCGCTAAGCATTCCTTAGGGCAGGAGACTTTCGTATTTTCTACAAATGGTGCAAAGTTTGAAAACAACTTTGCACAACTACCGCTCCATTATCTCTGGTATGGAAACTAGCTTGATTATCTCTACGCCTCCCCGGAGTAGAAAATGCACCACGCTATCTAGTGTAATTTACAAAAAGGCCATCAATATCGGTGAAATCGGGTGTGGAGGGGGGGTCATGGAGATTCAGAGGAACCCCTCTTCAACTCGGCGACAAAATAACAACAAAAAGAGAGAATGGAGGAGGTCGCTGATGTCAATCATGGATTTCCCCAGGCAGTTGCAAATAGTCAAGATATTCCAGATTCACGCTTCGGGCACCGCATGGAGGGAAGAGTAAAAAAAAAGGCTTCTCCCCATTCTACGGCCACTCCCAATTAGTTCATAATATTGTTAGAGGAAAGCTTGGCTCTTTAAACCTAAGCAAAACTTGATCCCAAATATCAGTAAAACAGAGACAACATAGGGCAGTACTGTACGATCTCCTTTCGGTCATGACAAGAAACATAAACAACTGACAATACCGAAATTAAGGCCGACAGCAGTATAAAGTCCTAAGACATTTCCTATGGGGGGGATCAGATCAGTTTTAAGGTGAGTTTTCCTCGAGGCGACTGATATGACCGTCTGTGAGCGATGGTCGTTGTACGATTAATCGTTGAACAACTATTGCTGGTGACTATGTTCCTCGGAACGATTTTAACTGTGAGCGTTGTATACGATTTTTTGCAGTCAGTGTGTTTTAGAAGCTTATGTTGAGTACTTCTCTGTTAAAAATGAGTTTACCTGCACGTAAGAGGAAAATTCTCCAGTGCCTTTTGATTCAAAAGATGGGGGGAACACGAAATAGTCTACCAATTGTTTGGTATTAAGAGGGCCACAATACGCCCTATGTCAAGAAAATATTATTTTCTTGCAAGAAAATAATATTTTCTTGCAATGAAGAAGAAGTTTATCAAAAATTGAGAAGGAACCATCTGCGCCTAGATGAGCTCAACTAAATAATTATTATGTTGAACAGCTGAAAGTTTTCAGCTGTTCAACATAATAATTCATACAACAGAAATATGTACCCTGAAACACCCGATGAAAAACTCGTTATTGTATTGATTTCAGTGATTTTTTATAAATTTAGTATCACGAGAATATTAAAAAGTGTGTAATTAACTAACGGAATATAATAATTAACAACAATAAATTAATTAACGGAATAAATAATTACTTTAATTTTTTAAAGTAATAACAAAATTGATCAACTTGCATCAAATAGTCGATAATGACTACGATTATATTCTAGAATTTCCGAACGACTCTCAACAGCTCAACGACCGTCTACTACGATCAACCTGACAGTCGTTGGGAGGAACACGGTCTCACTGAAATGCCATTACAATAGTGTTCCAATAGAATCGTACAACGATCATCTTGTACGATCAACCTGACGGTCGTTGGGAGAAACACGGTCTCACTGAAATGCCATTACAATAGTGCTCCAATAGAATTGTACAACGATCATCTTGTACGATCAACCTGACAGTCGTTGGGAGAAACACGGTCTCACTGAAATGCCATTACAATAGTGCTCCAATAGAATCGTACAACGATCATCTTGTACGATCAACCTGACAGTCGTTGGGAGAAACACGGTCTCACTGAAATGCCAATACAATAGTGTTCCAATAGAATCGTACAACGATCATCTTGTACGATCAACCTGACAGTCGTTGGGAGAAACACGGTCTCACTGTAATGCCATTATAATAGTGCTCCTATAGAATCGTACAACGATCATCTTGTACGATCAACCTGACAGTCGTTGGGAGGAACATGGTCTCACTGAAATGCCATTACAATAGTGCTCCAATAGAATCGTACAGCGATCATCGTTCACTAATACTCGTTGCAGTCGTCCCTAGAAACACGCACCCTTAGACAGAAGAAGTAATTATTCTCCAAATTATTAACTCCAGCACGTGTTTCACCTCAAATATAAGATCTGATCAAGTTGTTACATCAAACTTCCCACAACCGTATCCAGCAGACAAAGGTCCTCTCACTAAGTTCTTACAATATTACAAAATTTAAATCATTCAAAGGCATAAAAATGGCCATGGTCAATCGAAAGGTTATTGTGGGTGTGGGATCCTTCTTTTCAGCCTTTAAGGGACTTTTTTTTCGAAAAAAAGAGTGTCGACATCCTAGCAATTTCATTGAAATAGTACAGTTTTAATTGAATTTTCATTTAAAAATATTTTTCATCTTAATTTTTTCAAAAAAAAAAAAAAATATATATATATATTTTCGCGGAGCTAGATATGTAGGTCTAAATTTTAATCTTGTTACATCCTGTATAGCGCGGTGGGAGCAGAACTGAATATTTTAATATTGTTACACCCTGTATAAGGGGGTGTGAGCTGAAAAAAAAGCACGGTATATTGATCAACAAGTGATGCTGCATAATGCTGCTCGGCGTGCTCTTTCCTAAAAATCAAAGGCGCGGAGTACAGTAATTTATATATACATAGATATTATACTCGTATTTAAAAACTGTTTACTACTATCAATGTGTGCGTTAATTTTGTCCAGGAGTGTATTAAGAAAATTTCTCAGAAATATATTCTTTTTACTTTCTCTTCCTCTAGAAGATAAAGTATTGTATTGGTGCAGAAAATTTTGATTTTCTTTGGCCCAAAAAATCATCGTTTGATGGGAACCCAAAATAAAGATCAAATATATGATTTCCTATTGCTTTTGGGCCATATTTTCACTATTTCGTGTCATTTTTGATGTTTGGAAATATTGCTAAAATGGTCCTTAAAATGGAAATCCCTTTTAAAATGAAACAGATTAGTAATTTCACATGAATTTTTTGTAAAAAAATGTCTAGAGCCGACAGGGGTCATTCAAAGTATTGGAAATTTTATTTAACCACTGTTTTTAAAATAATACTATTACTAAAGAGCGAAGTCTCAAAGTCCGCAGCCGAAGGCTGCAAAATCTTTCAAAATAATACTGTTACTAAAGAACAATGTCCGCAGCCGAAGGCTTCAAAATCTTTCAAAATAATACTGTCACTAAAGAATAATGTCCACAGCCGAAGGCTGCCAAATCTTTCAAAATAATACTTTCACTAAAGAGCAAAGTCCGCAGCCGAAGGCTACAAAATATGTTTAAAATAATACTGTCACTAAAGAGGAAAGTCCGCAGCCGAAGGCTGCAAAATCGTTCAAAATAATACTGTCACTAAAGAGCAAATTCTGCCGCCGAAGGCTGCAAAATCTTCTTAAAATAATACTATCACTAAAGAGCAAAGTCCACAGCCGAAGGCTGTGGACTTTGCAAAATCTTTCAAAATAATACTGTCACTAAAGAGCAAAGTCCGCAGACGAAGGCTGTAAATTGTTTTTAAAATAATACTATCACTAAAGAGCAAAGTCCACAGCCGAAAGCTGCAAAATCTTTCAAAATAATACTGTCACTAAAGAATAATGTCCACAGCCGAAGACTGCAATATCTTTTTAAAATAATACTGTCACTAAAGAGCAAAGTCCACAGCCGAAGGCTGCAAAATCTTTCAAAATAATACTGTCACTAAAGAATAATGTATACAGCCGAAGGCTGCAATATCTTTTTAAAATAATACTGTCACTAAAGAGCAAAGTCCACAGCCGAAAGCTGCAAAATCTTTCAAAATAATACTGTCACTAAAGAATAATGTCCACAGCCGAAGACTGCCATATCTTTTTAAAATAATACCATCACTAAAGAGCGGAGTCCGCAGCCGAAGTCTTGAAAATCTTTTTAAAATAATGGTCAACATCAACAGACAATAGAAATATAACAATAATATCACTAAAAGACTTAAGAGGGGGGGGGGGGCTGGGCAAAATGTATACCACAACAGAATCGTGGGGTTGAATCCGTCTAGTTTCACAGAGAGATAATATAAACAATGTGTAAATATAGGGTTTTTCAAAGCAGGACCGCCTGGTGGTTGTTAGGCACCAAGGGCGAAATTTCGAAATGCGCCGCCCCCAACGATAATCAAATGTTGCTATATATAAAAGGCGTAGCAATGCCCTATAAGACCGGCATCTGGGGTGGTCCGTTCCACAGGTCCTACGCCTCTGCCTATTAGGTGATATACTCTATCGCGATCAAGATATAGGTTTTTTTAACTCTTTCAGTATTTGTCTTCTTAAGAGGTTTGGATTTCTTCTGTTTTTCCACATCACCCAGGAGGTAACAGAAAGAATGCATTCTTTTATAGAGGAAATCGCCAAGAACTCTAAGAAAACCTGTGCTAGATTATGAGATTCTGTCTTTCTTGGGAATATATTACACTTCAACCTAAGTTGTTTTTTCAATTTCTTGTATGAAATTGATATGAATAGGCAACAAGTTTAAAGATCTAGCTATTGCCGTTCTCATTTTAAGCAGGATATGGGAAAACGCTTAAAAGCGGGATACCTAAAACCGTCAAAGTTTTATTCAATTACCATCAAAAGCTTATTTTGCCGTTCATGTCATAAAACTGACGTACATACCAAATTTCAAGTCTTTAACACTTGCCATTCTTGAGATATTTTGTCTACAGACAGATACACACACGGACCAATGGCTGAAACTCGAGATTCGGGCTCTGGGGACCCCAAAACGTGTTTTGGCATTGAAAACTCGACATCGAAAATTTTCAGCCCATTACAAATTACAATACTTTCCTTTTTATAGGATAAGGAAGGTAAATATTTTTTTTAAATATGTAGAGGAAAAGTTAAATCTTTGCACTTTTATGTAAATATCCCAAAAATTGTTTTCTGCGTGACATTGAAAAAGAAGCACAGGGTTAGATGATATACACTCGCGTTTCATATTTGATGGCTTATTCCGAAAAAAAAAAAAAAAAAATCGGCGGGCTATAGCCGGCCAGCCCCCCCTTTTGTACGCCCTTGGTGCGAAAATAAGTTTTTGGGGGCTTTCAAGTAGGTTAGAGAGTCAAAATTATGTTAGCATTATATGCGGCACGTGTTTTGTTTTAAAATCTAACTGGCAGTATTCGTTCCTTTACTTAGTGTCTTAGAGGCATGGCCGTTTCTGTACTGTTATCATGATCTTTCTTTCTTTTAATTTGGCTTAACGTCTCTTTAACATCTATTGGTCATTCAAGACGGGGGTTTTACCCTTCATTGGCTGAAAACTTGTAAACCAGCTACCCACATTGACCTCACCCAGTTTGGGTTGAGCCGGAAAAATGAGCCAACGATACGCGGTGTTCCCAAGCGGTCACCCATCCAAATACTGACCACGCCCGATTTTGCTTAACTTCAGTGATCTGACGGGAACTGGTGTATTCCACGTGGTATGATCGTTGGCTGTATCATCTATGTGTAGAAATATCGCATCACTTAGGCCCGATCCTACCACGACGTGTTTTCAGGGAATTTTATTCTAACACTGTGTCAACCTGTGTTAATACAATACTCAGATCCGAGTGTTTCAAAACTCGGCTTTTGGTAGTACCAGACCTTAAACGGTCCTAACCTTTTCCGATAAACTATTTTGCTGAAAGGTTTCACTCTTGGGTGCGAAGCAAAGTTTTTAAAAGCTAGTTGTCCTACAATGGCACGAAACTGCCATGTGTCTCAGGGGCGTACACGAGGGGGGCTATAGCTGGCCGGCTATAGCCCCCCTCGATTTTTTTTTTTCTGGATAAACCATCAAATGTGAAACGTGAGTGCGGCGAGTGTATATCATCTAACCCTGTGCTTGTTTTTCAATGTCACGCAGAAAACACTTTTTGGGATATTTACATAACAAAGTGCTAAGCGATTTAACTTTTTTTTCTAAACATTTAAATTTTTTCCTTATCTTATAAAAAGGAAAGTATTGTTATGGGCTGAAATTTTCGATGTCGAATTTTCAATGCCAAAAGATGTTTTGGGGTTACCATAGCTCGAATCTCGAGTTTCAGCGATTGGCCCGTATGCGTGTCTGACTGTGGACAAAATATCTCAAGATCGGCAAGTGTTAGAGACTTGAAATTTGGTATGTACGTCAGTTTTATGTCATGAACGGCAAAATAAGTATTTAAATAGGCACAATTGGTGGTAATTGAATATACCGTTGACGGTTTTATACCGTTTTTTAGTGGTTTTTGCATATCCTGCTTAAAATGAGAACGGCAATAGCTAGAACTTTAAACTTGTTGCCTATTCATATCAATTTCATACAAGAAATTGAAAAATACAACTTAGGTTGAAGTTTAATATATTCCCAAGTAAGACAGGATCACATAAACTAACAGAGGTTTTCTTGGAGCTCTTGGCGATTTCCTCTATAAAAAAATGCATTCTTTCTGTTACCTCCTGGGTGATGTGGAAAAACAGAAGAAATCCAAACCTCTTAAAGAAGACAAATACTGAAAGAGTTAATAGGCAGAGGCGTAGGAACTGTGGAGCGAACCGCCTCAGATGCTGGTCTTATAGGGCTATGCTACGCCTTTTATATCTAGAAACATTTGATTATTCGTTGGGGGGGTGGGGCGCATTTCGAAATCTCGCCCCTGACGCCTAACAACCACCAGGCGGTCCTGCTTTGAAAAGTGTCTTTGTAAAGACCTATATTTACATATTGTTTACATTATTTCTCTGTGAAACTAGATGGGTTCAACGCAACGATGCTGTTATGGTATACATTTTGCCCAGCCCCCCCCCCGAAAAAAAATCCTGTGTACGCCCCTGATGTGCCTATATCGACATTTACAACCCTAGGGGGCGCCAACAAGAGTTGAAAATATTTTCTAAAGAAAGTTCAGGTTTTTTGCCATCCCAAGCTTCTATCTTCTATTAATTCTTCTATCATTAAAAGTTCCAAACACTGTTCTAGGAATGGGATTTTCGACTCACTTACGTGAGTCGACATGATCGACTCACAAATATGAGTCGACTCAATGAGTCGACTCTCGATCTCGACTCATTTCGAGTGATAATTTTAAAAAAACGCCTTATTTGACCAGAAAGACACGATAAAACCAAATGACAAAAGAGGGATCTACCAAATAAACGTCCCCAATTTCGGCGATCTAAAAAGACATCACAATCAATCGTCACCAGAATAAAAGAACATTTTCCTTCAATAAACAACAAACACCCGGAAAAATATTTCTCCCTTTATTATGTTTATCAGTCAACAAAAAAAAAACTACTCGTAAGTCGACTCATTTCAAAATGATGATTTGAGCCGTGAGTCGATTCCATACTCGTGGATGACTAGCCCATCCCTACACTGTTCCAAAATAAATCCGCCCAGGAACACAAAGACCTACTGCGACTGCTGTCCATGGCTCGACTCACTCACGAATCGAATCATCTTTTTGAAATGAGTCGACTCTTAAAAGAGTGGACTTACGAGTAGCTTTTTTTTTGTTGACTGATAAAGATAATAAAGGGAGAAATATTTTTCCGGGTGTTTGTTGTTTACTGAGAAGGAAAATGTTCTTTTATTCTGGTGACGATTGATTGTGATGTCTTTTTAATGTATTCACCGAAGTTGGGGACGGTTATTTAGTACATGCCCCTTTTGTCAATTGGTTTTATTATGTCTTTCTGAAAAAATAAGCGAAAATTGTTACTCAATGTGAGTCGTGATCGACAGTCGACTCATATTTGTGAGTCAAGTCGAGTCATATTGACTCACCTAAGTGAGTCGAAAATCCCATTCCTACACTAAATGTTTTTCAAGTATAATATCGACTTTAAGGTCGTATTGCACTATTTGTCAAGATTCCAAAATTTGGCACAATTTATTTGATGTGTAGGTTATACCTACCTACACAGTAAATAGGTATACCTACACCTATTTGTCTAATTTGTGGGGTTGGTACATCCATCTATACTTATAAAACGCAAAGCCCAGTTGGTATACTGACTGACTGATAATCAACGTAGCTCCACGATGGCTGAACGTAGAGACTTGAAACTTGGCACACTGATCCCTTTTAGTATGTAGGTGCGTAATAAAAAAGGAAATAAAGTTCAAGTGGGAGCAAGTTACCGCCAAAAATGACGCTATTTAGAGGGGTCTTTTTGCAATTTTTTTCTGGGCAAACTAAAAGAGATAACGAAAAATGACCGAGAACAAACCACCAAAATAGTATATAGGGACCCCATAAAAATATAAAATTTGAAAATTTCCGGTTTTTCCCCGATTTATGGACGGTTTTCACCACCAAAAAATCGGAATTGAGAAATACCACTTCGGGTTGAGCGAGAAAGCTGAAATTTTATACGAAGGTGTTCTGCAATGCAAAAAGTAATATCTTTGAGTAAAATATTGAATTTTCTAAATAGGAGCCGTGTTCACTCTGGGGGTTCGTTCCACCAAAAATCTAAAATTGAGAAGATTTAATTTCGCGTTCTCGAAATTGTTGTTGAATTTTGTAACCGTAGCGAAGCACAGGAAAACAGCTAGTATATGTATATTTGTGCCCTATTTGATGATGGTATCAAATAAAATTATTTACTTTCAAATGAGATTTTATTTGTCGTAAATATTGAATTTTCTAAATTGGATTTAGAAAATTCAATATTTACGGTCGTCGATTCCACCAAAAATGCAAACTTTAGAAACTTGAGAACACATCGGGATGAGCGAGAAAGCAGAAATTTAATATGAAGGTGTTCCGCTGTTCAAAATGTGTATAATTCCACATATTCTATAGAATGACTAGACCGTATGTTTTGTCTTAATATTCATAGAGGTATAATTATGTTACCGCCAATGTGTATAATGCCAGATATTCTATAGAATGACTAGACTGTATGTTTTGTCTTAATATTCATAGAGGTATAATTATGTTACCGCCAATGTGTATAATGCCAGATATTCTATAGAATGACTAGACTGTATGTTTTGTCTTAATATTCATAGAGGTATAATTATGTTACCGCCAATGTGTATAATGCCAGATATTCTATAGAATGACTAGACTGTATGTTTTGTCTTAATATTCATAGAGGTATAATT
>CM022876.1:40672992-40692269 GCA_012654025.1 Pachypsylla venusta
TTTCTATTTAGTCTTAGGATTGGGAATTATTTAGGGGCCCGAGCCCTTCCCCCCCCTCTCAATGGGATAAAAGATAGCGCGGATCACCATTCATTTGATTTTTTTTTAAAAAAAATACGTGATTAGGTATAATGAAATTTGAGAAACACCGCCCGCTTAAAAAAAACTGGGGTGGGGTACGTGCCCCCCGTGTCCTCCTCTATATCCGCGCATGACGACACGAGTAAAATCTCGTGCGACCCCCCCTCTCAATGGGATAAAAGATAGCGCGGATCACCATTCATTTGATTTTTTTTAAAAAAAATTACGTGATTAGGTATAATGAAATTTGAGAAACACCGCCCGCTTAAAAAAAACTGGGGTGGGGCACGTGCCCACCCGTGCCCTCCTCTATATCCGCGCATGACGACACGAGTAAAATCTCGTGCGACCTCAGGATTTCAACCCGATGAAAAAGTTGGTCCGGATCAAAGAAATGTCGCCCAGCATTGCAATAGTGAAGACGTGTCGCGCGACTTTTCATATTTTGTTGAGTTTGTTTCCTACATTGAGTGAGAGTGCTATTTCGAACATTGATCAAATCACTTGAACTATACCTCTCATGACTTTGAAGAGTTGGACGAATCCAGTATCTAGTATCTATGTTTCTTACGTCATAAGCCAATTATGATAGCAACTGAAGCTACAGCTGCAACAGATAGTCGTCACTCATTTTGCAACTTACTCCAAGAAAGGAAAAAAATAACAGGCGGAAAAATACTTGGAAAATTTTCAGATAAATTTTAAATATGTATTTAATTTATGACTTCACCTTGCTAGAAGAAAAAGAAGACTGTAAACGGTGAAAGGAATGTCGCGAGATACATGCTGCATGTGGAAACAGATCATGTCGCGCGAAAAATGTGGAAACACATCTTTAGAAAGATATAAATCACCGGAACAATTGTTTTCATTGCTAAACTCTTACTGATCCTGCTGTTAACAATAGCTTTAGAAAATCTTTTAGAAATGTAGAACAAAAACTCTTCCAATGTGACACATGGGTTTATTATTTTTCTGGCAAAAAATAATAAACCTTTTTTGCCCCCCCCCCCCCAAAAAATGGGNTGCCCCCCCCACAAAAAAATGGGTGGCAAAAAAATTGAGCGGGGTCTCATGACGATTCCAAATCTAGGGCGTAATTTGACCCTAAAATTAAGGGTTTTTTCCTTGAAAGGCCCCGTTTTTTGTAAATTTCGAGGTGAATAGATCATTAAAAGAATAAAAAATCATTGGAGAGAATAGGGGCAGTACCCATTTAAGTTTTTATCCAGCAATATGTCAGTGTTTTTGTTGTTGTGTATTATTATTAACCTATTTATCATATTGGTTGCACCCAAAGATCAAGATGTTAACTCCGAATACTGAAAGTAAGACTTTCTTAGATTTAAGTAGATTTTTATGTTCCCATTTTCTTAAAAAATACATATTTTTAACCCCCTTTAAAGCAAAAAGTTCATTTTGGTATAATTTTCTTCGTTATTTTGTTTTGAAACTTTTTTTAAAAACAAGTTATGTGATCCTATTAATCTGTCGACTGCGAAACCCGGTTCAATGAATAGAATTCAGTAGGTGATCCTATTGTCCTGACTCGCAGGTGAATAGGATAAAGATAGCTTTTTTTTTAAAATGCGCCCAAACTAAAGGTCGGATAACGTTCAGCTTAGGTTCATTGAAAAGAGCTAATCAAGACTCAAGTTTTGGCACAAAAAACAAATCTGTGAAGAAAAAAAATCACAAAGATACAGGTTTTCAAAGTTGCTAGGATTTATCATGAAAAATATTAGTTTTAGCTTGTTATTCTTTTGGTCAATAATGAACCTTTGGAATCGTCACGAACGAAAAAAGAACCCCCCCTCCCCCCAAATTTGATATTTTCCGTTTCAAGTCCGGGATCTGCCGTCCGCCGTGATTCTTTTGCCACTTAGCGTTGACCGATTTAGATGTAATTTGGTATATAGGTCCCATCTGTGCTCTAATTATGCCCCGATACTTGTGGATGCAATCAGAAATACCGTTAAGCGGTTTTCATTAATCCTGTCTAAAAAGAGAATGGTAAGAGCCGGAGACTTGATATTTGGTAGGTAGTTCATATTTGGGGTCTCAGTAAGCTTCGAAACTTTTGGGTTCAATCAAATATACCGCTGGCGGTTTTTACCATTTTTAAGCGATTTTCATTAATCCTGTCTAAAAAGAGAATGTCGGCCTTCTAATTACTAATTACGGCCCAGATTTAGAATCGTCACAAGAAAAAAAAAATACAAAAAAAAAAAAAAAANAAAAAAAAAAAAAAAAAAAAAAAAAAAAAAAAAAAAAAAGAGAATGTCGGCCTTCTAATTACTAATTACGGCCCAGATTTAGAATCGTCACAAGAAAAAAAAATACAAAAAAAAAAATAANGGGGGGGGGGGGTTAGCCAATAAAATAAAAAACCCATGTGTCATATTGGCAGAGTTTTTTTTGCGATCAGTTTGAGAATTGTGTCTTGGCGGCGCGGCGTGGCGGTAAATCTACAAAGTGAAAAGTCGGTTGGTACCGACCTGGTGGCTCCATATTATTATTCCGTTATCAGAGTCAAGACAAGACACGTAAATTTTGTCTAGGAACTAGAGAGTGGGGGGAAAAAGAGTTTAGTTCAGTTCTGCGTAGTGCGTAAGGTGAAATTTTCGGGATATGGAAAATTTAATTTATTTTTGCCGTGAGCTTTGTTTGTAACTTTGTAGAAATTATTTTATGTACAATATTACAATTTCGGCAATAAAAAGTATTATTTACCATGCTACATAAGCATGGCAGGAAGCCCGAGAGACATTGGCTGTAGGTACTAGACCAAAAGGCCAAAAAATAATCAATTTTTGTACAGGCTCCAAAAAGTAGACTACTTAGACGGTGCCGGCGGGGGGTGGTTTGCGGAGGGGCCCCGCTCTGTCAAAGTGCTACGGGCCCCGCGGAAGTTTAATCCGGCCCTGAGTTACGGCCAAATTTCCGATTTCTATATGCAAATCCGGAAACGAACACATGAGTGAGTGACTAAGTGTAAGTGACTGTTTCCGCGTTACTCTTTTGTCGTTTGAATTGTGGTCATTAAAAAATTACAAATTTTTTAATGACCACAATTCAAAATTTTGAAAAACGGTTTGAAATTTTGAAAAACGGATTGCATTGACAGAGTTAGCCTGTCAGAAGACAGTTAGATGAAACATCTTGTCAAAATATCACTCAATCAGTCACTCGGTCAGTCAGTCACTCATTCACTCACTCACTGAGTGACTGATTGAGTAAGTGACTGATGTGAGTGAGTGACTGAGTTTGTAAGTGATTGAGATTTCAACAAAAAATTGAAGCGTACAAAAAATGTAAAAATATTCCTGTATTTATAGTTAAAAAATTTGGAAAAATAAAAGTATTTTTCAGAGGCGCCGTTAGTTCGCCTATACACTGGAAGCCATAAAAGATGGCATAAAAGTTGTGTCATTAGAAGCAAGGGACAAGATGTACAATTTGGAAAAATAAAAGTATTTTTCAGAGGCGCCGTTAATTCGCCTATACACTGGAAGCCATAAAAGATGGCATAAAAGTTGTGTCATTAGAAGCAAGGGACAAGATGTACAATTTGGAAAAATAAAAGTATTTTTCAGAGGCGCCGTTAATTCGCCTATACACTGGAAGCCATAAAAGATGGCATAAAAGTTGTGTCATTAGAAGCAAGGGACAAGATGTACAATTTGGAAAAATAAAAGTATTTTTCAGAGGCGCCGTTAATTCGCCTATACACTGGAAGCCATAAAAGATGGCATAAAAGTTGTGTCATTAGAAGCAAGGGACAAGATGTACAATTTGGAAAAATAAAAGTATTTTTCAGAGGCGCCGTTAATTCGCCTATACACTGGAAGCCATAAAAGATGGCATAAAAGTTGTGTCATTAGAAGCAAGGGACAAGATGTACAATTTGGAAAAATAAAAGTATTTTTCAGAGGCGCCGTTAATTCGCCTATACACTGGAAGCCATAAAAGATGGCATAAAAGTTGTGTCATTAGAAGCAAGGGACAAGATGTACAATTTGGAAAAATAAAAGTATTTTTCAGAGGCGCCGTTAATTCGCCTATACACTGGAAGCCATAAAAGATGGCATAAAAGTTGTGTCATTAGAAGCAAGGGACAAGATGTACAATTTGGAAAAATAAAAGTATTTTTCAGAGGCGCCGTTAATTCGCCTATACACTGGAAGCCATAAAAGATGGCATAAAAGTTGTGTCATTAGAAGCAAGGGACAAGATGTACAATTTGGAAAAATAAAAGTATTTTTCAGAGGCGCCGTTAATTCGCCTATACACTGGAAGCCATAAAAGATGGCATAAAAGTTGTGTCATTAGAAGCAAGGGACAAGATGTACAATTTGGAAAAATAAAAGTATTTTTCAGAGGCGCCGTTAATTCGCCTATACACTGGAAGCCATAAAAGATGGCATAAAAGTTGTGTCATTAGAAGCAAGGGACAAGATGTACAATTTGGAAAAATAAAAGTATTTTTCAGAGGCGCCGTTAATTCGCCTATACACTGGAAGCCATAAAAGATGGCATAAAAGTTGTGTCATTAGAAGCAAGGGACAAGATGTACAATTTGGAAAAATAAAAGTATTTTTCAGAGGCGCCGTTAATTCGCCTATACACTGGAAGCCATAAAAGATGGCATAAAAGTTGTGTCATTAGAAGCAAGGGACAAGATGTACAATTTGGAAAAATAAAAGTATTTTTCAGAGGCGCCGTTAATTCGCCTATACACTGGAAGCCATAAAAGATGGCATAAAAGTTGTGTCATTAGAAGCAAGGGACAAGATGTACAATTTGGAAAAATAAAAGTATTTTTCAGAGGCGCCGTTAATTCGCCTATACACTGGAAGCCATAAAAGATGGCATAAAAGTTGTGTCATTAGAAGCAAGGGACAAGATGTACAATTTGGAAAAATAAAAGTATTTTTCAGAGGCGCCGTTAATTCGCCTATACACTGGAAGCCATAAAAGATGGCATAAAAGTTGTGTCATTAGAAGCAAGGGACAAGATGTACAATTTGGAAAAATAAAAGTATTTTTCAGAGGCGCCGTTAATTCGCCTATACACTGGAAGCCATAAAAGATGGCATAAAAGTTGTGTCATTAGAAGCAAGGGACAAGATGTACAATTTGGAAAAATAAAAGTATTNTCAAATTCAATAAAAAAGTATGATTTTTGGTCGTTTTTATTATATCAATGTCAATCCCGAAAATCCCGGGATTGGATGGCGAATCCCGGGATCAAAATGTCAGCCATTTTCGGTCGGGATCCCGGGATCGTAATCCCTACACCTAACCCTTAGAGCTCTATTTTTATGTGGTCAAATACTCAAATTAATGAGGGAAAAATCCTGCCCTGCTGGGGATTGAACCCATGCTCTCTTGTTTACAGGGCCGTAGACCGAAAATCCGGGCCGGGGGGAAAAATTACGGGCCCCTCCATCATTTTTATTCTAAAATCACCGTATGGGCAGTAATAATAGTAAAAGTAGGCAATTCACGTAGTTGAAGTGAAAAAGCGTGTATGCTTCTTCTTGGCAAAAAATAATTCGATTATCAGATGTTAATGTTTACGAAATATACCAATATTTATGATTGCTGTACAAGCTGAAAGGTCGCACTATATTTTAAAATCAGTGTCCTGTAATATCCATTGTCCCTTATTACCCCACTATCGCTAAACTTCTGATTTTGTGTGTTTGATTTTTTTTTCAAAACTTTCAAGTTGATTTAATTCTTATTAAAAAAAAAACTTGAAAATTTTCATTATGATAATTTTCTCACCGTGCCTCTTACGAAATTCCGGACCTGGGGTGATTCCCCCCCCCCTCTTTACCAGGCAAGTGTTTAACTAATGAGCTACCAAGCTAGTCTACTTACAAAAATATCTACACCATCCTTTAAATTCCTTAATTGATTAAATGGAACGTATATGGGATCCCCAGGTTGTCCTCTGTAGTCATGCATTGTCAACTCAAAGCCATTATTAGGAAACGTGACCGACACTTCACCGTTAGGATAGCCTCGATAATTTCGACTTAAAATGAATTGTTTTTTATTTAATAAATTAACTTTTGTGGTGGTATCCCGTACCGAACAGAAAGCGTGTTGCAAATAGTAGAGCACATTCCGACCGTTGCTCATACTGATATGTAAAAATTGTTTATTTTTTCCAATCAAACCGAGCTGTATTGGTGAATTGTAAGATCTACCTGAAAAAATTAATGAAAAATTGTTTTCGAGGTGAGTCATTTCAATCAACACTCGAAATCCATTGCGGTACAGGACATAGTACTACTTCGTAGAGAACGTTAACAACAAGAACAACAAAAGTAGGCCTGTTGTTGTTGTTGTTAAGGATCTCTACAAAGTAGTACTATGCAAAAAAAAAAAAAAAAAAAAAAAAAAAAAAAAAAAAAAAAAAAAAAAAAAAAAAAAAAAAAAANATAGGCGTGTTGTTGTTGTTAAGGATCTCTACAAAGTAGTACTATGCAAAAAAAAAAAAAATAGGCGGCCCCCAAGATGATTGGTTCTTTGTACCGAGGCTACCCATGCCCTCGGGCACAGCCAAATACCATCAACACCGTTCCGACAACAACTCACTGTGTTTTTCCTCCGTTGGACCCAGCCGTGCTGCTCCAGTAACTTCCTCAAAGAGTTGGTATATAAATCCTTGCTAAACCCTGAAATAACTGATCGTTGTCGTGTATGTATGCTGGCTGCTCATGATGTAAATCATGAGCAGCCAGCAACTATCCATCAAACCCAATTAATCTAGAGTCGTCAGCATTATGGACAGATCCTGTTGGAGAGGCCGCCTTTCTTGGCCTAGAGACGTGCCCTCGGGCACGGTCAAAGACCATCAACACCGTTTTGACGACAACTCGCTGTGTTTTTCTTCCTTTGGAGCTGTTCATCTCAGCCGTGCTGCTCCAGATACTTCTTCAAAGAGTTGGTATATAAATCCTTGCTAAACTCTGAAGTATCTGATCGTTGTTCTCTATGTATGTTGGCTGCTCATGATGTAAATCATTGATTCAACTGCCCATCAAACCCAACCAATCTAGAGCCATCAGCAATATGAACAGAAATTGTTGGAGTGGCCGACTTCCTTGGCCTGGAGACACAGTGAGAGTCGTAGAGAACGTTAACAACAACTTTCCTTATACAAGGTGTCCCATTTTAAGTGGCCACCTCAATTTATTCCGAAACTGTTGGAGTCACAAAAAAAAAATCTGACCGAATGTTCATAAAAAAGGGGGGGACGTATTATGATGACCTTGGCTGACTTGTCAAGGTTGTCCTTCAAGGTCAGATGAAGGTCAGCTTCATTTTCTTAAATGAGACGACCTGAATTTTATTACATTTTCGGATTCCCCATTTGATTCTACGTATATTTGACTATTCACTTTATGTTTTCGTTGAACTTTTTTGCGCCAATTTTGGGAACGTTTTTATGGTCTGACATACCCGTGAGGCATATTAAAATGCATATTGAAATTAAGTGATACAGTGAGAGTCGTAGATTTTTTGATCCACTTTTCATCTTTAGTAATAAGATGTGTGCTAACCATCAGTCTGGTCCGCTCAGAACATCACCGGGGGGGNGAGTGGGAGGGGGGGGGGGGGAAGTTAAGACCCTTCAACAAATCTACCTATGATTTCCACTAAATTGTTTAAGTAATTTGTTCTACAGAGGTGAAACGCTGAGGAAGCAATTTTGCCGTATATACACGCTAAACATGCACAAGGTAATATTGGGATCGATCAAAGTATACGCATGAGAACTTATATATTTTTTTTATTCGGGGGAGGGGTAGTCTGGACCCGAACCCCCCCTTGTGTGCGCGACTGACACGTAACGTACGGAAATTTAACTAATCAGTACAGTGAAAACATACCATCACGTGTAGCTGTAGATTCCCCATCCTTCATTACGACAAAGGGTCTCAGACCAAGACCAGTATCCACAACGATGTGACCCAATCTGTCATATTTATCCACTCTCAGTGTAAACCTAATGATGGCTGTAATAATAGAAAAGAGAAAAAAAAAGGATATTTTTAGTAGTGTAATAATGAGACATTAAAATCTATGAATAACATGTTAATTATAAATGACTAGCTGCTTTCCCGAGCTTCGCTACGGTTACAAAGTTCAACAACAATTTCGAGATGACGAAATTAAATTTTCTCAATTTTAGATTTTTGGTGGAACCAACCCCCAGAGTGAACACGGCTCCTATTTAGTAAATTCAATATTAAACTCAAAAGATATTACTTTTTGCACTGCTTTTGGAACACCTTCGTATAAAATTTCAGCTTTCTCGCTTATCCCTACCTATACTTCTTAACTATGGGTTTTTGGTGGAATCGACCCCCAGAGTGAGCACCGCTCCTAGTTAGAAAATTCAATATTTTTAGAAAATTCAATATTTTTTTCACGGATATGAATTTTTGTACTTCGGAACACCTTTGGAACGAACCCCCAGATCATTTAGAAAATTCAATATTTTTGCATTGCGGAACACCTTCGTATAAAATTTCAGCTTTCTCGCTCATCCCGAAGTGGTACTTCTCATTTCCGATTTTTTGGTGGTGAAAACCGTCCATAAATCGGATAGAAACCGGAAATTTTCAAATTTTATATTTTTTATGGGGTCCTTATATACTATTTTGGGGGGGTCTATTCTCGGTCATTTTTCGTTATCTCTTTTAGTTTGCCCAGAAAAAAGTTGCAAAAAGACCCGCTAAATAGCGTCATTTTTGGCGGTAACTTGCTCCCACTAGAACTTTTTTTTTCTTCTTATTACGCACCTACATACTAAAAGGGACCTGTGTGCCAAATTTCAAGTCTCTACGTTGAGCCATCGTGGAGCTACGTTGATTATCAGTCAGTCAGTATACCAACTTGGCTTTGCGTTTTATAAGTATAGTTAAAAAATAGTAACTTTTAAATAAATTAAAACAAAACGCTTGCCAAAAACACTATTTATATTTATTTATGAAGAAACTAGTTTCGAATCATTCATCAGTAAATATTTTGATGGTACATCAAAGGATGGTCAACTTCCATCCTTCAACTCGACTAGACTGATGATGAATCAAATGATTCGAAACTAGTTTCTTCATAAAAAAATATAAATAGTGTTTTTGGTGTTTTCTTTAATTTATTTAAAAATTAATGATAAATGAGAGAAACGAAAATATATTTTAAGTCAAAAAATATTATGGGGCGGTCAGACTTTGGCTGGTTGCAACAATAAACAACATACCAATCAGTCATTAGATAATTTTTGTAGTTTTTGTAAGGTTTTTTTCTTTGAAGGATTATTATTTTAAATATTTTTAATTTTCGTCTTGAGACTTTTTTTTTTTTTTGAAAAAGTCTCAAGACGAAAATTAAAAATATTTAAAATAATAATCCTTCAAAGAAAAAAACCTTATAAAGTCATCAAAGACATAAAAATAAAAATTATTATCTAAAATTTTGTAGTTTTTGGTCAATTTTCTTATTGTCTTGAGGTTATTATTTTTCCATCTTTTTAAATTTTGCTTAACGTTTCTTTAACATCTATTGGTCATTCAAGACGGGGGTTTTACCCTCCATTCGCTGGAAACTTGCAAACCAGCTACCCACATTGACCTCACCCAGTCTGGATTGGGCTGGAAAAAAAGAGCCAACGATACGTGGTGTTCTCAAGCGGTCACATATCCAAGTACTGACCACGCCCGACGTAGCTTAACTTCTGTGATCTGACGAGAACTGGTGTATTCAACGTGGTATGATCGTTGGCTTATTTAAATATTTGAATAACATATTAATTACAAATGTTAAAAAATATTAACTTTTAAAATAAATTAAAACAAAGAATGCACTTACCACAAACACTATTTATATTTATTTATGAAGAAACTAGTTTCGAATCATTCATCAGTAAATATTTTAATGGTACATCAAAGGATGGTCAACTTCCATCCTTCGACTCGACTGGACTGATGATGTATCGAATGATTTGAAACTAGTTTCTTCGTAAATAATTCTAAATAGTGTTTTTGGTGTTTTGTTTTAATTTATTTAAAAATTAATGCTAAATGAGAGAAACGAAAATATATTTTAAGTCAAAAAATAAACAGCATACCAATCAGTCAATAGATATTTTTTGTAGTTTTGGTCATTCTTTTTATTATTTTGAGGTTATTATTATTATTTTTCCATTTTAAAGTAGTACCTAGTTAGGTCAATATTTACATGGAATTATAAAAGTGAAGGATGATAATGGAAAATATGAAAGAAAAACATATCTATATATATATAAAAGTGAATGTCTGTTTGTTTGTTTGTTTGTTCGCTTATAACTTACGAACTACAGCTCGGAATTGCACGAAACTTTGCACACTTATTTGTTTTTACCCGGGGAAGGTTATAGGCNCGTCTCCGTCTATGTGGGAATGAAAGCAGAAGATTATTAGTACTTCTCTATTTTTTACTATGAATAATATAAAAGATCCTGAAGGACTGAAAGCTGCTTACTCCCCTGTCTGTCATTACTAGATACACAATTTTCAATTTAAGATAAACTTTTCAAAAGGTTTTATTTTTAGCTTTTCATCCCCAAAGTTCCATTTTTTTTTTTTTTTTTCTTTTTTCCAAAGACGTAACATTTCCACTACATGTTAACAGTCTTATTTTTGATAAGTTGAGCTTTTTTAATAATATTACTGGATTTTCTGTACTAGGTTTGTTCCCCATGCAGTTGTGGCACAAGTCATATGGGTCCCTCCTGCAAACTTTTATTAGGGACCGTTAAATTTTAATTTGGGGAGGAGCCCGTAGATTTTGGGTCTATTTGGTACACCGCAGATGTTTCCTAGAGATGTTAAAGTTATATGTGTCCTAAATCGCCCCTTGTAAGACTTTACTCTGAGTTTATTAGATAGGCCTCTAGGACATGTATCCGAGGTATATACAGATACAATGTCCTAAAGAGGATTTTTTTTTTTTTTTTGGAACTTAACCCAATACTACTCCCAACACGTTCCGCGCAGCTTAACAACCCGTTACTACTCCTCATGTTCTACATAGGATAATACACGAGTAGGTAGTATGTAATCTATGTATGTAATGTATGCTCTGATCGTGTTTAAAAGGTTGTACCTCGGTGATATGATTTCTAATGTAAAAGTCAGATTTTTTTCTCTCTCATCTTCTCGAAACGAAGTTCGGGTACTCAGCTAGTTATGAAAAAAAAAAAAAAAAAAATACATGTAAAATATGTGGGACCCGATGGGCCTTCATATTTTTGACTCCCGATGAGCCGGAGGCCCATCGGGAGTCAAAAATATGAAGGAAAAATGTGGGAACCTTCTTCCAATATGCCCGGGAAGGCCCCTGGAGCTCCAGTCCAGCCCTGGTTTCAAGGTACGTTAGAATCCAAAAATCGAATTAAAAAAAAAAAATCCGTTCTTCAAATATCGAATGGCGACTTTCGAGGTTCAGAAAACTGTCTTGCATATATTTTTTCTATGGTGCACATTGAAGAGTGATACACTTTAGCCAGGGTCTTATATGACACGTTGAATAAACCAGTTCCCGTTAGATCACTGACGTTAAAAAACGTCCAGCGAGGTTGTACCATGTGGATGTCCACGTGGGTTCGCGCCCTCGTGATGCTGGCTTTTTCCGGCTGGGTGAGGTTAATGTGGGTAACTGGTTTGCAAGTTTCCAGCAAATGGAGGTTAAAATCTATGTCTTGAATGACCAATAGATGTTAAAGAAACGTTGAGCCTAATTAAAAAAAAAAAAAAAAAGATGGACACGCGTGTACTGTCGTCTTTTGCAGGCCTGTATCCAGGACAGGGGTTTAAGGGTCCAAACCTTCAACCCCCCCGCCCCTGAAATTTTTGAAAAGGTTCGATTTTTCCTACAATCCCTTTACATGACCCCCCCCACCCCGAAATAAAATTCTGTACCTATCCAGAATTTTATTGAAAATACTCTTTTCATTGGCTACTCAACTGTTTTAACATGGCTCATATGGGGCTTCGGACATATATTTGACAGAGCGATACTTTTTACTATTTGAAAGGGCTGCCTAATATATTGGTTTGGAACCTCTGCCATTGATTTTGAAACAGATGTGTAATTTTTTTTTTTTTTTTTTTTTTTATTATGTNCTCTTTAACATCTATTGGTTATTCAAGACGGGGGTTTTAACCTCCATTTGCTGGAAACTTGCAAACTAGCTACCCACATTGACCTCACCCAGCCTGAGTCGGAAAAAAAGCCAGCATCACGAAGCCGCAAACCCACGTGGACACCCACATGGTACAACCTCGCTGGACGTTGCTTTAACTTCAATGATCTAACGGGAACTGGTGTATTCAACGTGCCACAGACGCTGGCTATGTGTGTAAAATTTACCTGCTACATGATTATGACGAAAATTTTCAATAAAATGTTTTGCTCCCATTGCACGATTAATGGTGTCTTGCGATGCATCTTGATCTGCAGTAGCGAAAAACACTGAGAATCGAGTGCTATTCCAAGGCGTATGTCGCAGTTGACGGTCATCAAGAATTCTGTAAAGTGCTTCTGCTGGCAAAAAATAGATATTTTCATGAGCTCGATGGGCTGGTCTGTAATTATCATAGACCTCTTGGAAACTTCGTCCATGTGTGTTTCTTTCGGTGAGGAAGTGACTGTAGAACCTGAAACACGTGATGACTTTAGATGAAGAAAAACAAAAAATAGACTCTTGATACCATTGGGCGGGGTTAATGCATGAGGCATTTTCACCTAACCCTTAGAGCTCAATTTTTATGTGGTCAAAAACTCAAATTAATGAGGAAAAATTCCTGCCTCTGCTGGGGATTGAATCCACGTCCTCCTGTTTACCAGGCGAGCGCTTAACCACTGAGCTAATGAGGCAGATGAAGGCTCTATCTATCTTGACTTATTCTTCGTATTTAACTTCACCCTTTCAAATTCTATTTGGGTTTAATCCTACCATGCCACAACCTTTTGTTGGGTGCCTACTCTCTTTAGCTTTAACGTTTTCCTGGACAGTACTTTTTAGTGCAATGTTTATCGAGGTACGACACCTAATTCGTTAAAAGCTGTAGATCTTACCACAAATACCTTTCATAAGGGTGATAAGCGATTTTATAAGGGTGATCAGGAAAAAAAAGTGCCATAACGGATGATAGAATTTTTGATGATTTTTTATTTACGTATCTCTATTTAGTCTCAGGATTGAGAATTATTTAGGGGCCCGTGCCCCCCCCTCTCAATGGGATAAAAGACACCGCGGATCACNTTTCATAAGAGTGATAAGCGATTTTATAAGAGTGATGACGAAAAAATGTGCCATGGCGGATGATGGAATTTTTGACGATTTTTTTATTTACGTATTTCCATTTAGTGTCAGGATTGGGAATTACTTAGCCCCCCCCCCCCTGAATGGGATAAAAGACACAGTGGATCACCATTCATTCGATTTTTTTAATTTTTTTTTACGTGATTAGGTATAATGAAATTTGAGAAACACAGCCCGCTTAAAAAAACTGAGGAAGCACGTGCCCCCCCCGTGCCCTCCCCTATATCCGCGCATGACGGCCAAGGAAAAAGAATGATAGTAGTTATAAGTAGATTNGTTAAGAGAAGTATAGAAGAACCCCCTATATACGCACATGATAGAACCGGATATCTGACGGTGTGCAAAACCTGGTGAATTGCTTCGTGTAAAGATACATTGGTGCTTTCCGGAACTAGGCCTGGCGTACGGCCGTGCGCTCAGATATGTGATAAGTATGTAAGCGGCTGTCTGGGAGCACCCTTATATAAACAATGCGTGATATGCGATATGATAAGCAGTGCTGGATTAACCTTCCACAGGGCCCGTAGCACTTTCACAGAGCGGGGCCCCATCCATCCCCCGCCGGCGTCGTCTAAGTAGTCTACTTTTTGGAGCCAGTACAAAAATTGATTAACTTTTTTCCTTTTGGTCTAGTACCTACAGCTAGTAGAGAGTAGTGAAATCAAATTTTGAGTATACCAACATCGATAAAACATGGTTACTCACCGCTCATGCTAAAAAAATAAATTTGCTTATGTTGAAATGCTCGTTTCTTTATTAAGTTCCTAGGTAGTAGGTACCTACTTGTACTTTCCTAAATTAGATTTTAATACATACTTTGAAGAGATGGGGGCCCCGGTTAAATGATATGTTTTTTCAATTGTCAACCCAGAAATGTCGAAATATCTTGTTGTGTAAGTTGTCAAAGCGCGGGGGCCACAGCACGTACTACAAGTGCTACTATTGTTAATCCGGCTCTGATGATAAGTAAGCGGCTGTCTCGGAGCAACCTTACGTGATAAATTCGCTCATACTGTTGGGAGGATGGTTTTCAATAATGAAAGAGTTGACTGATTGCGCTATGGAAACTGAAGTATTCAACTGTGCCGTAGAAGCGGCTGTCTGGGAGTACCCTTACGTGATAAATTTGCTCATAGTGTTGAGAGGATAGTTTTCAATAATAAAAGAGTTGACAGATTGGGCTATGGAAACTAAAGTATTCAACTGTGCCGTAGAAGCGGCTGTCTGGGAGTACCCTTACGTGATAAATTCGCTCATAGTGTTGAGAGGATAGTTTTCAATCATAAAAGAGTTGACTGATTGCGCTATGGAAACTAAAGTATTCAATTGTGTCGTAGAATTGAGTATGATTGAACCAAGTGATTGACCAAAAATATTTTCTCCATTGTAAGTGAAATGATCATCATCAAAGTGACACCCATATCGGAGTGTACAACCTGTGAAAGTAAATGCAAATACAGATTTAGAGATGTCGATATTGTCCATTTATATATCTTCTATACTTATAAAACGCAAAGCCCAGTTGACTGATAATCAACGGAGCTCCATGATGGCTAAACGTAGAGACTTGAAACTTGGCACACAGGTCCCTTTTAGAACTACATTCTAATGACAATTCCAGAAAATTTCACTGCATTGAATTTATGGTGAGAAAGCTATACTAACCTACTTGGCAACCGAGTTCCCCAGAACCCAAATTTCGTGTTTCAGTCAATGGTTACTGTGTGCATGTCTGTCTGTTTAGATATTATGTCCACTAATTTGTGAACATGGAAGAATTTATTGTTTTCCATGTATGAAAATCTGGTGTGAACATCACACGACTTTCGATTTTACTTATCTATAAAAAGAAGAAGAAAGTATTGTAATGGGCTGAAATTTTTTATGTCGAGTTTTCAATGCCAAAACACGTTTTGAAGCCCCCAGAGCAGAAATGCAATTATATATTACAAGCTATACTTATAAAACGCAAAGCCCAGTTGGTATACTGACTGACTGATAATCAACGTAGCTCCACGATGGCTAAACGTAGAGAATTGAAACTTGGCACACAGGTCCCTTTTAGTATGCAGGTGCGTATTAAGAAAGGAAAAAAAAAACAAAGTTCAAGTGGGAGCAAATTACAGCTAAAAATGACGCTTTTTAGCGGGCATTTTTTCAATCTTTTTCTGGGCAAACTAAAAGAGATAACGAAAAATGACCGAGAATAGACCCCCTCAAAATAGTATATAAGGACCCCATGAAAAAATATAAAATTTGAAAATTTCCGGTTTCTATCCGATTTATGGACGGTTTTCACCACCAAAAAATCAGAATTAGAAGTACCACTTCGGGGTGAGCGAGAAAGCTGAAATTTGATACAAAGGTGTTCCGAAGTACAAAAAGTCATATCCTTGAATAAAATATTGAATTTTCTAACTAGGAGCGGTGCTCACTCTGGGGGTCGGTTCCACCAAAAACCCATAGTTAAGAAGTATCACTTCGGGATGAGCGAGAAAGCTGAAATTTTATACGAAGGTGTTCCGCAGTGCAAAAAGTAATATCTTTGAGTAAAATATTGAATTTTCTAAATAGGAGCCGTGTTCACTCTGGGGGTCGGTTCCACCAAAAATCTAAAATTGAGTTGTTGAATTTTGTAACCGTAGCGAAGCACGGGAAAACAGCTAGTTATTTATAAAGGTACAACTGACAATTAATTTTAATCTATAACAAATTTCGATATTATATCGATAATATCGAGAAAAAAAATATCGGTATCGAAACAAAATAAAAAAAATCTGGTGTGAAAATCACACGACTTTCCTTATCTAATATATAAAAAAAAAAGTATTGTAATGGGCTGAAATTTTCGTTGTCGAGTTTTCAATGCCAAAACACGTTTTGGGGTCCGCAGAGCGGAAATACAATTATATATTACACTTCTTGATATATTACACTTCAACCTAAGTTGTATTTTTCAATTTCTTATATGAAATTAATATGAATTGGCACCAAATTTCCAGTTCTGGTTCTTTCCATTCTGGTTTTAGGCAGAACTGCCTAAAAGTGGCCTCCAACCTCTAATTAACGGCCAAAAATATATTACACTTAACCTAAGTTGTATTCTTCAATTTTTCGTAAATTTCTAGTTCTAGCTATTACCGTTCCCATTTTAAGCAGGATAGACAAAAGCCGCTAAAAAGCGACATAAAACCGCCAACGGTATATTAGATTTCCACTAAAAGCTTATTTTTCCGTTCATGGCATAAAACTGACATACATACCAAATTTGAAGTCTCTAGCACTTGCCGTTCTTGAAATATCTTGCTCACAAACAGACGGACAGACACAAACACCCGGATCATTGACTGAAACTCGAGATTTGGGCTTTGGGGGACCCAAAAACGTGTTTTGGAATTGAAAACTCTACATCGAAAATTTCAGCACATTACAATACTTTCCTTTTTTAGGATAAGGAAAGTAAAAAAATAATAATAAAGAGTAGGTATTAGTTCTTATTTTATTTGGCCATTCTATTTAAATTTCTTGAGAAATCGACACTTTTTGTCAATAAAAGTCACTTCCGGGGTCAAACCTGGATCTCACCTTTACCATTTGATTGGCTATGACCCATTTCCTATATCAAGCAACTGAATAGGGGTAACCTAAAATGGATCTAAATAATTAGAAAAACTCTGCCAATGTAACGGATGGGTTTATTATTTTTAAAAAACTGCCCTCAAAATTTGATATTTTAAGTTTTAAAGAACTCAGAATCCAAAAATCAAATGAATTTTTTTATTCGATTTTTGGATTCTACGTACCTTCAAACGCAATAATAAATAATATATCAAATTTTGAGAGGGTGAGGGTATTGATTTTTTTTTTAATATTATTTTGCGTGACGATATCAAAGTTTAATTATTGACAATAATTCAAAAATTGAATTTTACAAAAAATGTAAAAATAATTCTGTATTCTTAGTTATTGAATCTGTCATATTTCCCATTGTTACTAATCTGATTTTAACTACCGAAAAAATTTGGAAAGTTTAAAATAAGGAGTACCTAGGTGTACGTAAACCTTTCTTTTTTTTTTTTTTTTTTTNTTTTTTTTTTTTTTTTTTTTTTTTTTTTTTGTCAATTGGTTTCGGTAAAAAACAAAAAATAACGGACATTTTAGGGTTGTCGGTAATATTGAATATCGGTATTTGGGTTTCGATAGTATCGAAAAAAATATCGTTATCGAATGAAGAACTAGTAAATATCAAGAAATATTACCTAAGTATTTCAGAAACTACACTACTTTGATGCTTGTTGAAGTAGAGTTGTCGATATTTATACCGATATTAAGGTTTCGATATAAGCGATATTTGATATCGATATTCAATCATCCTATAAAATCGGTTATCGATATTAAGCTTTCGAAAATATCAATATCGATACGGCAAATTGTTTGAAATTATCGATTTTCAAGTATTCATGTGATTTTTTTTGGTTTATTATTTTCAATAATATTTGGAGTCGTCAAGAAAAAAAATACCCCTCCCCCCCTCAAAATTTGATATTTTACGTTACAACAGGCCCGTTTTACCGAATAGGCACATGTCTAGGGCGCTAGGCAATTGGCATTTTGGGGGGGGGGCAAAAAAACGAAAAAAAGAATACTAGAAGAGAAAAATTCCAAAGAGGTGCTGGCTTGTGGAGCTAAACTGTTAAGAGAAGTATAGAAGAACGATATTGATGGGCAAGACTTTGCCCAGGAATGTAACCATTTCAAACAATACATGGTTTTGGAGAACCTTTCTAAGACCGAAGAAATGTACGCCTACATAAAATAAAACAGATTAGAGAACACTTTCCCCAATTTGGAGGTCGCTCTCAGGATATTACTAACCTTACTTGTGACGAACTGCACAGCTGAACGAAGCTTTTCAGCTTTGAAAAGAGTGAAGTCAAAAATTAGATCGTCGATGGTTGATGAAAAGCTTAATGGCTTATTGTTGCTGTGCACCCAAAACGACATTAAAATTAGACTACGAAAACATTATTGACGACTTTGCAACACGGAAAACCAGAAAAGAAAAGCTATTGTATGAATCTCTAGTCAGTCTAGTGGTAAGCCAACAAACCAAAAATAATCTAAAGAAAATGTGATTAAACGAATATTGTAAATACTTCAAACTAAATTTACGGGGTATAGGCGTTATGGTAGGGCTGGTGGGGGGGCGTAATCAGCTGGCAGGGGTATAAAAAGGGGCGCTACTCTTCGTTGTGCCTAGGGCGCTGGCAGGGTGTATAACGGGCCTGCGTTACAAAGTATGAGAAGTGTAATAATTTCGTAAAAAAAAATCCGTTTGTCCGTCGTGATAGGCACTTACCATGCATCTCAAACAGTGAAATTGTGAATAATGCCACACAGAAAACGAATGACCAACTCATATTGATGGCTCTGCTCAACCAAAGAAACGATCGGATTGGATTTGTCTATCAGAAATATGAAACAGAAAAATAATTGTGCTAGGAAATTAAAATAACGAAGCCGTTATTAACAATTGATTATTAGCGACTCTGACTTATTCAATATACCCTGCTTTTTTCCAATGAGTTTGAAGATTATAGATATAATATACAGGGTGTCCATAAAGTCTCACCCCACCCCCCGTATCTCGAGAATGGCTGAAAATATAAGAAAACGCAAAAACACGAATCCCTTAGATTTTAGGGGGATTAATTTTGCACTAAAAAATTTTTGGCCTCGGCCAGCCGTTTAGGCTGACACCGACTAACTTCGAGCGGAAATACAATTATATATTACGCTTCTTGATATA
>CM022876.1:40724556-40744489 GCA_012654025.1 Pachypsylla venusta
TAACATGTTAGCCTTTTTTTAGCCAGGAAAATAATAAACCCATGTGTCACAATTTTTTTCAGTGTTCCAGTGTTTTTCAAATACCCTGTATGACTGACATGTAGTTATTTCTAAGCAAATATAAGATATAATTAACGTTGTGTTCTTTAGGACAGTTTGTCCTTGACTTATAGGAAATACGTCAAAAACTCATCAACCACAAACAGTTTTTCAAGCACCACCACTGCCATTGAAAGCGTTCCTTCATTTGAATATTTACTCTATTTACCTACCTCAAAGCTATTATATTTATAAACAAACAAACAATTGCAAAAGTGTATTTTCATAAAAACAAAAGCTATAATATTATACAAACGTATTTAATGTATTTCTGATGTGGGTAAAACGTCAACCTGAGGGCACTTTGTATGTTTTTATTTTCTTTGTTAAAAAAAAAAAAAAATGTATGAAAATTAAATTTGACCTGTGTAAAATATAGAGCCGTATCGAGAGAAAGTTAGGGGAATATTGGGCACATAATGTTTCAGTGGCGACGGAGCCATGTCGATATTTTCCCAAAACTGATTATTTAGGTTTACGTGTACGTTTGGAGGGTTATAATTACCATGTGAGGCAAAATACTTTGCTTTTGAATTAACCACTAGGGCGGGCGTTGTATATGTTCTCAGTGATTTTCAACCCGTGTGCCGCGTCTGCAATTTTCAATTATTCAACATTATTATTTTAGTGTACAACTCTCCAATACTTGAGAACTCATAATCATAGGTTAACAGCCATGGGGCTGGTTTGGAACAACTCGCCATGAGTTGTTGATACTTGAGAATCCTTACGGATAATTCAGCAGCTTCTGATTGCTTTCTGCATGGGTAATGGAAAAGATAGCATGCCCTTAGTCGCCTTTTACGACGTTGTNTTGGAATAACTGCGGTCCTGTTTTGCGTGCAGATATCAAATAAATCTCTTACTACTTTCATATTATTTTATTTTTCAAAAATATATTACAAAAGGGGTTTAAGATTTTAAAGTTGACCCCATTGGACCTCCCCAGAAAATGTGCTAAATTTAAAACCAATAGAAAAAGTATCTCCTTTAGAATAAAGTAATATACGAAGTGCACCGTTTTTTTGACACTTCACTCATGCTCGGGATGTGTTCGGTTAAGTTCGGAAAAAATCTTTTCTCTAGTTCTGGTTTTCGCAGCTATGCGTAAAATATAAATTCTTAACAAGAAGAAAAACGTAAAATGATCCTACTAAATAGTTTTCTTTGTTATGATGGTCCACGTATTGAAAAGTACCCAGGTACTTATTAATAATTAATTTATTTTACCCAAACAGTATTATAAAACCCAAACAGTAAAAACCTACCTGTTGACCGAAATAATGAATATACTTAAAGCCCCCGAGATTCTAATCGCCCCCCCCCTTTACGCCCCTTCTATTTAACGCCCCCTCACCACCCCGTTCTATCTAACGCCCCCCTCAAAATCTCATACCGCCCACCGGGGGGCGATCGCCCCCAGGTTGGGAATCGCTGTGTTAATTTATGCTATAAGAAAGAAGGTATTCAGGAGTTGTACATAAGTATTATGTGCAGTTCAGTGTTTTTTAAATATTGTTTTTTGTGAACGTTAGTGAACTCCACTTTTGACCCGGGTAATAATCCCGAAATGCACTTGTATACGTGTATGTTTGTTTGTTACGCGATACAAGCCACATTTTCACCCGATTTCGACGAAATTTGGTATACATATTTAGGACATAAAGGAAATTTGCTGTATAGTTTTTGGGACCCTCGCCCCCCCCCCCGGGGGGACCCAATATTGTGTTTTTTTAAATTGATTTTTATCTTTTTAGCGGTTTGTTGTAGAAACGTAAAATTTTGACATGTTATGGCAAATGTTAAGGGCTTTTCTATTTTGAAAAATTTGGCCCCCAAATTTTAGTTTTTTGAAAATGATTTTCTAAAATTTGATTAAGATATTTTTCCTATTAATGACTACAACAGTAACGTGAACACCTGATCATCTTGATCCGCTAATTTAAACTTACCTAAAACTTCTGCCCCATAATTTTCAGAGCTTTCCACGCTGCAATCACCTCAACCCACACTACCTTAATCTCTGCGCACCTAATTTTTACACATTAGCCAGCGTCTATGGCACGTTGAATACACCAGTTCTTAATAGATCACTAGCAACGTCCAGCGAGGTTATACCATGTGGGTGTCCACTGTCCACGTGGGTTCGCGCCCTCGTTCTGCCGGCTATTTGTCCGGCCCAACCCAGGCTGGGTGGGGTCAATGTGGGTTGCTGGTTTGCAAGTTTCCAGCGAATGTAGGGTGAAACCCCAGTCTTGAATGACCAATAGATGTTAAAAGAGACGTTAAGCCAGAAAAAAAAAAAAAATCTAAATAATACTACAGTTCCTTTTACTCCATTGATGCGATTTTTTGTAGCAAATTTAATATATAATATCGTATATTTACGGGACAAACCCTTTTTTAAATAAAACAATACAATGAACATAATTAATTTAAAAAGAAATGGTAAAAAAATATAAATAATTATAAGTATATATATATAAAAAGCCATTTGTTTTGTCAAATTTAAAGGCGATCCTATACATTTTAAGGAGTTTATTCCAGAGTAGACATTAGATATTATTAGATAACGACAAATACCAAGGGATAGATTTTTAGTGCAATAAAAACCTCCCTTTTTCAAAAGTTTCTTGGAAAGGGGTAAACAATTCATTTTTACTTTCCTTATCCTATAAAAAAGAAATTATTTTCCTTTAAAAAAGAAAGTATTTTCGATCTCGAGTTTTCAATGTCAAAACACGTATTGGGGTCCCCAGAGCTCAAATCTCGAGTTTCAGCCCTTGGTCCGTGTGTGTCTGTCTGTTCGTAAACATGATATCTCAAGAACGGTAAGTGCTAGGGACATGAAATTTTATATCTCCGTCAATTTTATGCCCGGAACGAACCACAAAGCTTTTGGTTGAAATCGAATCTACTCTTGGTGGATTTTTACGCTTTTTAACGGTTTTAATGAGTCTGAAATAAAAGGAAAACGGTAAGAGCTACAATTTTGCCGCTTTTTGGCGGTTTTTACAAATTCTACCATGAGAGATTTTACGGAGCCAGAGACTTGAAATTTGGTATATGTATGTTAATTATACAGGGTGTTTCAAAAGGTAATGCAAAAAAAAAAAAAAGAAACCACGTATAGTAGAGCTCAAATAAAGGACCCTACCTTGGCTAGGGCGAGCCAAATTTGGCCCTTTAAAAATCGAAAAATAATTATTAAAAATCAAATTATTTTGCGACTGACTTAATTTTTTGCATGACGTCTCCGATTGTTATCATGCTCCTTTGTTGAGTATTTGGCACTTTTTCCCCGATCAGGGGCGGAGATATGGGGGGTCCTGAAATGAAAATGCCTAAAACTTTTTGAACTTGTTTTGCTACAAAAAAGACCGGAATAGCTCTTGTCTAAAACCAACCGTTGATCTTTTAAAATCACAAAAATTGAGCGTAGGAGAAATCCTTCTGAGAAATTTTGTTTGCAATACACGGACCAATGGCTGAAACTCGAGATTTGGTCTCTGGGGACCCCAAAATGTGTTTTGGCATTGAAAAAAGGATATATGTATACAATAGAATAGGTATAGAACAAAAGATTGTGGCATGGTAGAATTAAGGAAAGCAGCACCAACCCCAAAAAGAATTGAGAAAAAGTAAGTTAAAGAAGAAGAAGAAGAAGTTTTGAAAAAGCAGAAACAAAGAATCTACACCGAAGACATATAAAATTGATAAAAGATATAATTAAAAAAAAAAAAGGAAAAAAAATTTCCATGGAAAACAGAAAACTTACGTTCCACGTGTAATAAGTCCTTTCCACGTGTAGATAATAATGAGTGTCGTATCCACAAAGTGTATTGACAAAGTTCACAATTATAACTTTCCAATTAATAAATGACGCTGCAACATAGAAATCGTTATTGTTGTGAGAAAATAAAAGAAGAAATTATGAACCAAACTGGGGAAGATGGGCGCAGCATGGTTAAAAAAATAATGACAATTGCAAAATGTTAAAAAAGTCAAGTTTTAACATAGAGGGGGGGGATCGAGGGTACAAATAATTATAATCGACATGGATGTTAGTAGTATTTATAAACACCAAATTTGGGAAAAGTATTTCGACGTTCAATTTTATATTAACTATTAAATACATTAAATTTAGTTTAGATATGGTATTTAGGATGTTTGTAGTCATTATGAAATAATTGAAAAAAAAAAAAAAAATTATGTATCA
This sequence comes from Pachypsylla venusta, assembly GCA_012654025.1. NCBI lineage: Eukaryota > Metazoa > Arthropoda > Insecta > Hemiptera > Aphalaridae > Pachypsylla > Pachypsylla venusta. The sequence continues at coordinate 40,728,875 of CM022876.1, forward strand.
TATACCTAGCCTCAGTTCACTTGAGAATGTCGTAACTGACGAAAGCGCTCGTGGCTCATCAAATTCATTGTAGTTGATACATAAATTTTTTTTTTTTCAATTATTACATTAAATTTAAACAAAACACTTACCAAAAACACTATTTATGTTAATTTATGAAGAAACTAGTTTCGAATCATTCGACTAGACTGATGATGAATCGAATGATTCGAAATTAGTTTCTTCATAAATTAATATAAATAGTGTTTTTGGTAAGTGTTTTGTTTAAATTTAATTTATTTATTAGTTAATATTTTTTAACACTTATAATTAACATGTTATTCAAAGGTTCAATTTTATGTCTTTGGAAGGTTCATGAAAACACTAGTAAACACGAAGTATAAAGATGAAACACCGAAAAAACGCACAAAAAATATTAATGAAATAACTGGATTCAATTAAAAAAGGGAAATGTTTTTTGGACCCTATTCCTCACCAGGGGGCAAATGGTGGAATTATTATAGTGAAAATATGAGAGACGTCTACTGTTTATAGAAGCACTAGTAATTTCCGATGAAAAGGCGCAAACTATAATGATTTTGGTAAAACACATACAAAAAATATTAATAAAATACCTGGGTTCAATAAAAAAAACGGAAATATTTTTTTTTACCCTATTAGCTCATCAGGACCAATTAATTAGTGGACTTTTCCTAGTGAAAAAATGAGAGAGGTCTACTGTTCATAGAAGCACTAGTAATTTTCGATGAAAAGGCGGAAAGTATATAGATTTTGGTAAAATACATACAAAAAAATATTAATAAAATACCTGGGTTCAATAAGGGAAATATTTTTTGGACCCTATTACCCCCCAGGGGCCAAATATAGTGTACTTTTTATAGTGAAAAAATGAGAGAGGTCTACTGTTCATAGAAGCACTAGTAATTTTCGATAAAAAGGCGGAAAGTATAATGATTTTGGTAAAACACACACAGGAAAATATTAATAAAATACCTGGGTTCAATAAAAAGGGAAATATTTTTTGGAACCTATTACCCCCCCCCCAGGGGCCAAATATAGTGTACTTTCTATAGTGAAAAAATGAGAGAGGTCTACTGTTCATAGAAGCACTAGTAATTTCCGATGAAAAGGGGCAAAGTATAATGATTTTGGTAAAACACACAGAAAAAAATATTAATAAAATAACTGGGTTCAATAAAAAAAGGAAATATTTTTTGGACCCTATTAGCTCATCAGGGACCAATTAGTGGACTTTTCCTAGTGAAAAAATGAGAGAGATCTACTGTTCATAGAAGCACTAAAATAATTTTAGATAAAAAGGTGCAAAGTATAAAGATTTTGGTAAAACACACACAAAAAATATTAATAAAACAACTGGGTTCAATGAGAAAAGGGAAATATTTTGGGTTCCTATTAGCCCACCATTGGCCAAATGGTCAACTTTTTATATTTTAATGATGAGAGAGATCTACTGCTCATAGAAGCACTAATAATTTTCGACGAAAGGGTGCAAAGTATCTATAATGATTTTGGTAAAACACACACAAAAAAATATTAATAAAATTCGTGGGTTTAAAAAAAAAAAAAAGGCAAGAGGCCACATATAATGTACTTTTCATAGTGAAAAAATGAGAGGGGTCTACTGTTCATAGAAGCACTAGTAATTTTCGATAAAAAGGCGGAAAGTATACTCGTAATGATTTTGGTAAAACACACACAAAAAAATATTAATAAAATACCTGGGTTCAATAAAAAAAAGGGAAATATTTTTTGGACCCTATTAGCACCCCAGGGGCCATATAGTGGACTTTTCATAGTGAAAAAATTTGAGAGGTCTACTGTTCATAGACACACTATTAATTTTCGATAAAAAGGCGGAAAGTATATAAAGATTTTGATAAAACACACACAAAAAAAGATTAATAAAATACCTGGGTTCAATAAAAAAAAGGGAAATATTTTTTGGACCCTATTAGATCCCCAGGGGCCAAATATAGTGGACTTTTCATAGTGAAAAAATTTGAGAGGTCTACTGTTCATAGACACATTAGTAATTTTCGATAAAAAGGCGGAAAGTATATAAAGATTTTGGTAAAACACACACAAAAAAATATTAATAAAATACCTGGGTTCAATAAAAAAAGGTAAATATTTTTTGGTCCCTATTAGCCCCCATGGGCCAAATATAGTGTACTTTTTATAGTGAAAAAATCAGAGAGGTCTACTGTTCATAGAAGCAATACTAATTTTCGATAAAAAGGCGCAAAGTATAATGATTTTGGTAAAACACACAAAAAAATATTAATAAAATACCCGAGTTCAATAAAAAAGGGAAATATTTTTTGGTTTCTATTAGCCCACGAGGGGCCAAATAGTAGACTTTTCATAGTGAAAAAATTTGAGAGGTCTAAATAGGTAGACAAAATTACTAGTGCTTCTAAATATAGAAACACTAGTAATTTTCGATAGAAAGGCGCAAAAGATTTTAGTAAAACACATAAAAACAAACACAAAAATAAATACAACACCTGGGGTGCAATAAAAATAAAAAATAAATTTTTAATTAAAAAAAAAAATCACGATATATTTTCAATTATTTTATAACGCGTACGTTCGAGCTACCGATGTTACATTCACTAAAGATAAATTTAAACTGAAAACGAAATCGAAAAAAAAAAACGAAGAGAAGGTATCTATCTATCTAACGATATTAATGAGAGTACAATGTACCGTAATGATGTTTTGTTTATGTGCCCCCCACCTCCCCCGGCCCACAAACACAAAGTTGTGAGTAAAAACAATTTGATGGCAGTGAAGTTTATGTATGGTACCCATTTGATTCGAATGGTCGGTTTTTAGGACTGCAAATAGGTTTTTATCTATTTTATCTATTCCTAAACGGGAACGGCCATGCCTCCAAGGCGCCAAGCTATAGGCCGTAGCAAAGCACGGGCTAACAGCTATAATGTTATAAAAATTTATGCAAATAAAGAGAATGGCCAGTAATGATCGTCAGATTGCTACAGCCAAAAAATAATATATATAAAAAAAATATATATTAGCACAGGAACGGCCATGCCTCTAAGGCGCCAAACTAGATGCCGATGCTCTGGCGAAGCACGGGCAAACAGCTAGTTTTCTATAAATCAATCAAGACGAATGGCCATATTCTAAAACTCCACTTGAGTGCAAGGTGGAGTAGTTACTACCACTTGAGTGCCTGATTTGTATTTTAAAAAATATTCTGACCAAAACAATTACATGTAAGTGCGAGTGGCCACTTCGCTAATTTGTAGTCGCAGTGACAACTCATACTTGAGTGGAGTTTTAGAATATGGCCCTAATTTTCTATAAATTGGCCAGATGTATGAGACAGCAGCTCCAGATAAGTTTTAGTCTACTGCTAAAGTTTTTAAGAAAATCCATCTAACGTAAAATATTATCAGTAATATATGAGGGGCTCAACTCAATAGGTTTTAGGAAATGAAGAGGTACCCCTTTTGGTGTCACTTTTTTACTCTAAAATTCTTCCATTTTGAGTTGAGAGGCTCCACAGTTTTAGGAAATATAGAAGTAGATACCGTTTTTGGTCCATAGTTTTTTTCTACAATTTTTCCATTTTGAGTTGAGAGGCTCCATAGTTTTAGGAAATATAGAAGTAGATACCGTTTTTGGTCCATAGATTTTTTCTATAATTTTTCCATTTTGAGTTGAAAGGCTCCATAGTTTTAGGAAATATAGAAGTAGATACCGTTTTTGGTCCATAGTTTTTTTCTACAATTTTTCCATTTTGAATTGAAAGGCTCCACAGTTTTAGGAAATATAGAAGTAGATACCGTTTTTGGTCCATAGTTTTTTTCTACAATTTTTCCATTTTGAGTTGAGAGGCTCCGTAGTTTTAGGAAATATAGAAGTAGATACCGTTTTTGGTCCCTAGTTTTTTTCTACAGTTTTTCCATTTTGAGTTGAGGGGCTCTGCAGTTTTAGGAAATATAGAAGTAGATACCGTTTTTGGTCCATGGTTTTTTTCTACAATTTTTCCATTTTGAGTTAAGAGGCTCTGTAGTTTTAGGAAATATAGAAGTAGATACCGTTTTTTGTCCCTAGTTTTTTCTACAGTTTTTCCATTTTGAGTTGAGGGGCTCTGCAGTTTTAGGAAATATAGAAGTAGATACCGTTTTTGGTCCATGGTTTTTTCTACAATTTTTCCATTTTGAGTTAAGAGGCTCTGTAGTTTTAGGAAATATAGAAGTAGATGCCGTTTTTGGTCCATAGTTTTTTTCTACAATTTTTCCATTTTGAGTTGAAAGGTTTTTCTTTGCTTTCCAAAAGTTTAAATTTGTGCGACATAACCCCTTTCATATGCAAAGAAATTATGTGCTGAGCAATAAGGTCCAATATATTACATAGCTGTTTTCTTTGCTATTTTACACCATAAGCTCAGGTGAACTCGACCAATGAGGAAGTCACCCTCAAATAACTTCTCACAATCTCAAGTATATGATTTGCCTCAGCCTTCGCTAATTTTTCCACCCCGTTTTTTTTTTTTTCTTTTTTTTTAATTTTGGCTTAACGTCTCTTTAACATCTATTGTTCACCCAAGACGGGAGTTTTACCCTCCATTCACTGGAAACTTGCAAACCAGCTACCCACAATGACCTCACCCAGTCTGGGTTGAGCCGAAAAAACAGCCAACGATACGTGGTGCACCCAAGCGGTCACCCATCCAAGTACTGACCACGCCGGACGTTGCTTAACTTTAGTGATCTGACGGGAGCTGGTGTATTCAACGTGGTATGATCGTTGGCTCCCCCTTTTTATTTTGTCAGTTCAAGTACCGAGATGCCAGTTATATTATTTATCATTTCACTTTGCATCATCATTGTGACACCCATCGGGCGTACGGCTGATGGACACACTTTTGTTCACTTCATTTGTAGCTCTCTCTTACTAACACAAGTCTGAGTGCACTCCCAAATCGTAAGCACAAAGTAGAAAATTTTCCGACCACGCCGGGTATTGAACCCGGATCCCCCCAAGAGCAATGGCAGTATGATACCAATTAGACCAGGAGAACGGTTATCAGAATTAGAATATGTCAAGCAATTTTCGGGTTACGGTCAAATTTCTAATTTATTGACCAAATTTTTAAATTTTGACGCGACTCAAAGCGAGAAAGTTTTAAAAGGAAATTTAATCCTTAAATGAGGACATGGCTTGCAAAATTGTTACCAGCTATTTCGCATAATACAATGAATGTTTGATTGTCCATAATAAATTTGAACAAAATCGGAAAAGGCGTTATTTCGTAGTGTTAAAATTAGACCCCACTTAGTTCGATTAGAAAAAAACCTGCCAATGTGACACATTAGTTTATTATTTTATTGGCTAAAATAACCCCCCCCCCACCTCCAAAAAAAAAAAACCTAAAAACTACCAAAGGTGTATTCGATTGCACACAAAAGTTTCGGGGCAAAATTAGAGCGCAGATGGGACCTATATACCAAATTTCATCCAAATCGGTTAACGCTCAACGCTAAGCGGCAAAAGTGCCCATCACGGCGTACGGCGGACAAACAGATTTTTTTATTCGATTTTTGGATTCTATGTACCTTGAAACGTAAAATATCAAATTTTGAGGTTTGAGGGGAGGTATTGTTTTCGTAAAGATTCCAAAGGTTCATTATAGAAAATAAGAAACCAAAATGCTTTAAATTGGCCGGAGTTCCCCTAAAAACATGAAATTGTACTAATTGCAGTGACACCTAGCAATGACACAAATACATAATTAAATGATAATGCTACACGGGGTAGTGTAGTTCATGAGTGATCTACAATGACGCATTGGCCAAGAGAACGTTCAGTTCACAACGTTCTTATGTCATTTGTGTTGCTGAATGCTATCTAATTCAAATTTGGTTTGGTAGAAGATTGAAGAGATTATTTGAATAAATGATATTATGCTACACGGGGTAGTGTAGTTCATGAGTGATCTACAATGACGCATTGGCCAAGAGAACGTTCAGTTCACAACGTTCTTCTGGTCCAGAATGAAGATTTGGTTTGGTAGAAGATTGAAGAGATTATTGGAATAAATGATATTATGCTACACGGGGTAGTGTAGTTCATGAGTGATCTACAATGACGCATTGGCCAAGAGAACGTTCAGTTCACAACGTTCTTCTGGTCCAGAATGAAGATTTGGTTTGGTAGAAGATTGAAGAGATTATTTGAATAAATGATATTATGCTACACGGGGTAGTGTAGTTCATGAGTGATCTACAATGACGCATTGGCCAAGAGAACGTTCAGTTCACAACGTTCTTCTGGTCCAGAATGAAGATTTGGTTTGGTAGAAGATTGAAGAGATTATTTGAATAAATGATATTATGCTACACGGGGTAGTGTAGTTCATGAGTGATCTACAATGACGCATTGGCCAAGAGAACGTTCAGTTCACAACGTTCTTCTGGTCCAGAATGAAGATTTGGTTTGGTAGAAGATTGAAGAGATTATTTGAATAAATGATATTATGCTACACGGGGTAGTGTAGTTCATGAGTGATCTACAATGACGCATTGGCCAAGAGAACGTTCAGTTCACAACGTTCTTCTGGTCCAGAATGAAGATTTGGTTTGGTAGAAGATTGAAGAGATTATTTGAATAAATGATATTATGCTACACGGGGTAGTGTAGTTCATGAGTGATCTACAATGACGCATTGGCCAAGAGAACGTTCAGTTCACAACGTTCTTCTGGTCCAGAATGAAGATTTGGTTTGGTAGAAGATTGAAGAGATTATTTGAATAAATGATATTATGCTACACGGGGTAGTGTAGTTCATGAGTGATCTACAATGACGCATTGGCCAAGAGAACGTTCAGTTCACAACGTTCTTCTGGTCCAGAATGAAGATTTGGTTTGGTAGAAGATTGAAGAGATTATTGGAATAAATGATATTAATGCTACACGGGGTAGTGTAGTTCATGAGTGATCTACAATGACGCATTGGCCAGGAGAACGTTCTTCTGGTTCAGAATGAAGATTTGGTTTGGTAGAAGATTGAAGAGATTATTGAAATAAATGATATTAATGCTACACGGGGTAGTGTAGTTCATGAGCGATCTACAATGACGCATTGGACAGGAGAACGTTCAGTTCACAACGTTCTTCTGGTTCAGAATGAAGATTTGGTTTAGTAGAAGATTGAAGAGATTATTTGAATAAATGATATTATGCTACACGGGGTAGTGTAGTTCACGAGTGATTTACAATGACACATTGGCCAAGAGAACGTACAGTTCACAACGTTCTTCTGGTTCAAATTTTATGACACTTGGTATTCGTTATATTCATATAAATGGCTGATTAATTTTTGGGCACCATTGTATCACCCTTGACAAATGGTGGTCATTTAAATTGAGTGAGGTCTACACAGAACTATTAGCATACTAGTATCTTGCTGTTTTGGCTAAACAAATCGGATAGCTATTGAATATTTTTTTTTTTTTAACATATATTGTATTGGTCATTCGAGTCGGTTTTTTTACCTTCCATTTGCTGGAAAGTTGCAAACCAGCTATCCACATTGACCTCACCCAGGGTGGGTTGGGCTGGAAAAATAACCAGTATCAGGAGAGCGCGAGCTCACGTGGACACCACCCTCATGGAACAACCTCGCTGGAAAATTAACTTCGGTAATCGAACAGGAACTGGCGTATTTGACGAACTCACGCGGACACCCTCATGGAACAACCTCGCTGGAAAATTAACTTCGGTAATCGAACAGGAACTGGTGTATTCGACATGCAATAGACGCTGGCAAATGAATATTTTTTACAAGCTGACATTTTTAAATTTAAGATATCCTTGAATCTCACTATTCCCGAGTGACCTTTGAATTTTAACTTAAAAATTTTTTTTACGTTTTGAAAGTAAAGCAGTGTCGGTCCTTAGAAACGTCAGACGGTCCTTAGAGGCCAAATCTTTATTAATTCTTACCTCTTCATCTCATTCAAATGATGTGTTGGCTTCATTTTAAAGTAAGTATATCAAAGCAGATCAAGGAGCAAGCTGGAGGCTTCAGAGAATTTTAGTGGGTGTCACAGCATTACTAAGAGATTCATGAACTAATAATTTGAAACATTATTTCCCTTCTCAATTTCATTTTTACTCCTCCCCCTCCCCCAATAACACGCGGCGTAGAATGTTGCTGTCATGTTTGATATTTCGTTACAAACAATTTTTTTTAAGGAATGATTTATAAAAAAACACGACAAATGGCATGCGCATTTAAAATGTAAGACCCATGGACTACGCAGAACTAAGGCATAAAGAAGAAGATTGGTTCTTTTTCTTCTGTATCAAGTTAAAGAATAAGATTGTTTCTTTTTCCTCTGCATCAACTTAAAGAATAAGATTGGTTCTTTTTCCTCTGCATCAAGTTAAAGAAGAAGATTGTTTCTTTTTCCTCTGCATAAAGTTAAAGAAGAAGATTGTTCCTTTTTCCTCTGCATCAAGTTAAAAAAGAAGATTGTTCCTTTTTCCTCTGCATCAAATTAAAGAAGAAGATTGTTTCTTTTTCCTCTGCATAAAGTTAAAGAAGAAGATTGTTCCTTTTTCCTCTGCATCAAGTTAAAGAAGAAGATTGTTTCTTTTTCCTCTGAATAAAGTTAAAGAAGAAGATTATTCCTTTTTCCTCTGCATCAAGTTAAAAAAGAAGATTGTTCCTTTTTCCTCTGCATCAAGTTAAAGAAGAAGATTGTTTCTTTTTCCTCTGCATCAAGTTAAAGAAGAAGATTGTTTCTTTTTCTTCTGCATCAAATTAAAGAAGAAGATTGTTTATTTTTCCTCTGTATCAAGTTAAAGAAGAAGATTGTTTCTTTTTCCTCTGCATCAAGTTAAAGAAGAAGATTGTTTCTTTTTCTTCTGCATCAAGTTAAAGAAGAAGATTGTTTCTTTTTCTTCTGCATCAAATTAAAGAAGAAGATTGTTTATTTTTCCTCTGCATTTTTTGAAAGCTGTCACGAGTCTCCTTTGAAAATGCTCGCGACCCCTTAGCAGTTTGAGACAACATTACTCTAGAGAGAAAAATGTCTTTTTCGCTAAAAGGTTCAATTTAATGGAATTAAAAATTAGGTTAATAAGAAAAAAAGGAAACTGCACATGGGAAAGTATTTTACCAGAACACTGCACCACACAGGAAACGCAGATGTTCATAAAACATTTTACACTTATTTTGAGTTCTAAAATCAACCGCAGAAATATGTATTGGTAATTGCGATCCAAGCCAGCGATTATGGCACGTTGAAAACACCGATTTCCGTTATAACATTGAAGTTAAGCTATACGTCCAGCAGGGTTTTACCAAGTGGATGATCTTGTAGGTTCGCTCCTCGTGATGACGGCCATTTTTCTGGTCCAATACAGGTTAGGTGAAGTCAATGTGGGCAGCTGGTTTGCAAGTTTCCAACGAATGGAGTAGGCATTTATTGAGACACAATCTAAATAATTACCTACATAATTTATTGTAAAGGTAATATTGTTAAATTAAACTTTAAGATTATATATTTAAAAATTTAATTTAAAGATATGGAAAACAAAATTCATTCCTGTCTTGAAAATTGAATACTACAGTTCCCGTTAGATCACTGAAGTTGAGCAACGTTTGCAATCCATAATAAGAGTTTCTCAAAAATTAAATTAATAAATTTAAAAGTATATTTTGATTGATTTGATAATCAAAAGTATACATGAATAAAAATATTTTGTTGTTAATACAAATTATATGTTTATTACCAAAATAACAAAGCTACTCAATTGTCCTCATGAGGCTGATCTAATCACAAACATCAATACAAGTCAAGGTCAACATCTAATACTGAATGCGATGTTTATTTTATTGAGAAAACACTTATTTTCCAACAGAATTTAAATTAATAAACACTTTTTATTTAATTAGGGTTATTTCCAAATAGGAAAAAATTCGAAATTGGTTGCAAAAAATTGATTTTCTATAAAATAAAAAAAACATTTAGCGATTATATTATATATTTTGATAACAATCAACAACAGCAAGCAAACTCTTTGTTTATAAAATTTTTGAATTTTGCTGATTCGTTATCACAGTGTCACCATATTTTAAATATTGTTCGGCTCATGTTAGATCAAATATTATTTGAGTCGTAGTACTCCTTAATATAAAAATAAAATTGAAGATAATGTATTATCTATCTATCAACCATGAAAATTGTTTGAATTAATTAATTAATTTGAATTCCAGCCTAATTTGGAGCCCTAAACAAGTCGTGGGTTCGATGAATATTTTTTTTATAAATTTGCATTTCTCCCTCTATGCTCTATTACTTCTGTGGGTTTCTCCGAAACGTTTGGCAACATCGATTTTTTCTTTCGGAAGAAACGTGAGGAGAGAAAATAAAAATTTCCCTCACATCGCGCATTTTTAACTTAAAAACATGGAATATTATAATACATTTTGAGAACCAATGATTTATGAGCAGGCCAATGTCCTATGTAAATAGGATGGATAATTCCTCTCTTATTTTGAAATTAACGGAAAAAGATCCGAAATTACAAAGGACATTTTCTAGAGTTTTAGAGCTATAAGCATTACGCCCGTTATAATTATTAACTGTGAGACATGGTGAACATACGATATTTTTTTGCAAGTGAACAGCAGATATTTTAAGCAACTCGCAAGTTATAGAAAATACAGGGATATTTTCAAGTGTTTTCTCTTTTTGGGGGAAGAAGAATACTTTTGTAAATATAAAATTAAATTACGAACAAAATATTTTTATGCTTTATTTTCTGTAATTTTTTTGGGGGGGGGGCTGTGGCCTTTTGCCCTTAAGGTGCAGCCGCCACTGCTTAATGATTTTGTTAACAATTTTTCAAAACTTTTCTGATGAAAAATATTGGGTTTCAGTTAACAAAGTCATGCAGGTGTGACTAAGGAATATGTGAAAATAAAGCATACTATTTTTATGCTTTATTTTCTGTAATTTTTTGGGGGCTGTGGCCTTTTGCCCTTAAGGAGCAGCCGCCACTGCTTAATGATTTTGTTAACAATTTTTCAAAACTTTGCTGATGAAAAATATTGGGTTTCAGTTAACAAAGTCATGCAGGTGTGAGTAAGGAATATGTTTGATTTCCGCCATTAATGAATTCATCAGAACATCACACCTACTCCTTCATTTTACTCTAGGTCTGCTGCGCTTAATGATTTTGTTAACAATTTTTCAAAACTTTTCTGATGAAAAAGATTGGATTTCAGTTAAGAAAGTCATGCAGGTGTGAGTAAGGAATGTGTTTGACATTTTAAGTGTTCGAGAAATTTTATTCTTGAAATTTATACTTAGTTATCTACCGCGTGGTTCAGTAATATTTTTTTTCAATCTTTTGATTGGTGTAATTACCATCTTAGGTATCACATATAGAGGAAGTATACCAAAAGTGGACCCCCATTTTGAATTCTTCTAATAAATCTTGGAAAGTATTAGGAGATAAATACTTTATTTATCACAAATACTTTATTTTTCATGAAAAAGCAAAGAATTATAATGTTTTTAACTGTTTAGTATAAACAAATATGCAAAAAAAGGAATGCAAATGAATATTTTTATGTTTTTGTAAAATTTCTCAAAATAAAGGTTTTAGGAAAAAGTTGTCTAAACGTGGACCCTTATTTGACTCCTAATCTGGACCCCTAAGTTTCCTAAATTGGACCCCCATGTTCTTCAATTGAGTGGTGAAATATTTGAGCAATAAGAAAGTGGGACCTTATTTCAAATGTATTCTTGATTACACTTCATTAAATACCTATATAAAAAAAAACATTCAGGGGTCCACATTTGGAACATTCAGGGGTCCACATTCGGCACATTCACATTAGGAATTCAGGGGTCCAAATTAGGAATTTTGGTGGACGAAACCATTTTTTTCACTGACATTTTAAATTAAAAAGCTTAGAGAAAATAATATCAGAAATTGAAGTAAAACAATGTACTTTAACACATATATATTCTACTTATAAACACTTAGCAGAGAAAATACGAAGTTTGAACAAAAACTTTGTTCAAACTTCGACATCTAGATGAAGCCTATTATACTACTAGAATAATTAGTTTTTATAAATAAAAAATGAAAAAAAAAAAAATCTAAAATCAATACTATTACAACTGAAACTGTGACCGAGTCAGAGATGAGATTTCCAACAATAAACAAATCATTTCCCCTCCCGCTACTTCTCTCAAGTTACGTTATGTGAGAAATAGGCTAGGGGCACACTTTATTGGAGGGGTCCACTTTTGGTACACTTCCTCTATGAGAAAAACGGTACATTCTTATATCATAAATTTGCCACTATTAGACATGTAAAAAAAATCGATTTTTCGATTAATCGAAAGGAGTGAAAAAAAAACGATTACGCAAAACGATTCGATGTTTTTCAAAAAGTTTTTTTTACTTTCCTTATCCTATAAAAAGGAAAGCATTGCAATGGTCTGAAATTTTCGATGTCGAGTTTTCAATGCCAAAACACGATTTGGGGTCCCCAGAGCCCAAATCTCGAGTTTCAGCCATTGATCCGTGTGTGTGTCTGATGTCTGTCTGTGAACAAGATATCTCAAGAACGGCAAGTGCTAGAGATTATAAATTTGGTATGTATGTCATGCCATGAACAAAAAAATAAGTTTTATGCCATGAACAAAAAAAAATCGAATAAACCGTTGGCGGTTTTATGCTGTTGACCGGATTTCGCATATCCTGCTTAAAATTAGAACAGTAATAGCTAGAACTTGATATTTGGTGCCCATTGATATGAATTTCATACAAGAAATTAAAAAATACAACTAAGGTTGAAGTGTAATATATAAATGTATTTCCGCTCTGGCGACTTCAAAACGTGATGTTTTGGCATTGAAAACTCCACATCGAAAATTTCAGCCCATTGCAATACTTTTTTCTTTATTTTATAATAAAGGAAAGTCGTGTGATGTACACACCAGATTTTTTTTGTTTTAAAGTTGGCTATATCCCCTCTATGCCTCCCTCTACGGTGTTACATACATGTCTGCGCCGATTGGAACGCATGTACCACGTACATGTACAAGCGTTACCCGAATCAAATCTCTGAACACTGGTTTAATGAATGTAAACAATGAACAAAGAGATGAGGGGAGTTTTTAAATTCATTACAGCTGACTTGATGACATCTCTTTTCAATGTACTCCAATATCTTCAGATTCCAGGATATCCAGAGCGATTTTTTTTGGAACTTCCGTCGATTAATCAACGTTTTGAAAAAATCCAAAAAAACGTTTTAAAAAAAATCATTGGGCGACCAAAAATTTTTTGTTAATTCTTTTGACAAAGTCGTCGAAACGAAAGATATTTCATTGTTTATGTTCCATTGAACGAGAGGAAATAATAAAAAAAGAGCTGATTTGATGACATCTCTTTTTAATGTACTCCAATGTCTTCAGATTCCAGAATATCCAGATCGATTTCTTTTTGGAACTTCCGTCGATTAATCAACGTTTTGAAAAAATCATTGGGCGACCAAAAAGTTTTTGTTAATTCTTTTGACAAAGTCGTCGATATGAAAGATATATCATTGTTTATGTTCCATTGAACGATTTGAACGAGAGGAAATAATAAAAAAAGAGAAAATTGACTTTGAATATTTCAAATGGCCGCCATTTTGTTAGTTTGATTTTTGATGATCCCAAATGGGAAATCTTTTTTGTCGTACTCATTTTACGACGCTTTTCAAATCATTTTAGTTTTTCGAAATCAGAGCTGCAATAAGGGAGATATGGTCGATTCAAAAATAACACAAAACACCCTGATACAAAAGATCAAATCAAAAATCGATAGAAGAAAGAAATTATTTGTGTTTGGCCTATATTATAGCACCTAGGTATACCGTTGGGCACAGAGTCGTAGCTAGGGTGAAGCGACTGAGGCACTCGCATCGGCCGCCGTCATAGGGGGGCGCCAAAACTTTTTGGAAGATAATTTGAATAATTTTGATACAATTTTTTCAAGATTCCGAGGATTTGTCGATATACATTTTTATACATTTTAAATATTATGTTGAATAAATTTACTTTGACGATGTCATTGATGAGTTTGCAGTCAGAAAATCTCGACGATTTGAATAATTTTGTTGCAATTTTACATTTACATTTTTATACATTTTCAAAATTATGTTGAATCGAAAAATAATTTTGTGAAATAATAATTAATTTCAAATTACAAAAAGATTGGGGTTTACTCAAAATCATAGATATTTAAATTGGCAAATACTTATCCTTCTTTCTTTCCTCACCTATCCTTATATATAATCATTTACTCCACCTAGTGCGACATCTGTTGACCATTAGTCTCAGACATATTAACCGAGAAAAAACTCAACGCAAGACAACGCATGTGAACGCAGCTTCAGCAAACTGAAGCTCATAAATTTTTTTAAAAAAATCAAATACGAGGTCGCGAAAGAAATTGACTTTGAAGATGTCATTGATGAGTTTGCAGCCATAAAATCTCGACGAATCACATTATAACTTTGACAATTGCTTTGTAAGATTCAAACAAATCGATATGGAAGATATTGATTTTGTATTCGTAGGTTTCATTAAGAATAAAGGCATGATTGTTTTAATACATTTTGCTGTTGAATAATTAATATGAGCTTTTTGGACGGGGTGTGTGAGAGCGCTAATTTTAGAATTTGTCTCGGGCGCCAGTAAATCTCGCTACGGCTCTTGTTGGGCACATCAACAATCTGTCACACCCTGTATATAATAAAATGAATTCTGGGACTCAGAATTCAAACTCGAAATGAGAATGAAAATTTTCAATTGTGAGACATTTTTTCCAACTTCTGCATGAATGGCTCTCCATATTCTTCCTCCACGAATTTGAAGCAAACTTCATTGTTGCCATCACCACTCCACTCATTCCGACATTTTCTGCAAAATGCCGAACTTGTGGAAGCCAGGGGCGGCTGATCCTTAAGGGCAAAAGGGCACAGCCCCCCCCAAAAATACAGAAAATAAAGCATAAATATATTTCGTTTGTAATTTTATTTTATATCTACCAAAGTATTCTTCTTCCCCCAAAAAGGGAAAAAACTTGAAAAAATATATCCCTTTAATTTGCGAGTTGCTTAAAATATCTGCTGTTCTCTTGCAAAAAAAATATCGTATGTTCACCATGTCTCACAGTGAGTATATAATATAACGGGCGCTAAGCTTATAGCTCCAAAACTCTAGAAAATTTACATTATAATTCGAATATCAATATAAGAATAATCGAATATATTCGGGCATCATTATCATGTCTAAAATATAAAAAATTAGGCCTGCCCTGAATCCACATGTTGACAAAATGTTATCAGTGTCTCCTGGGTGTAAAAAATTTTGCATGGGACTTGCGATTTTTTTTTCCTCCTTTCTCTATCAAATGCCAACTTTATAGAGGGATTTTTTTTCTTACAAATATGAGAATTGGCTTCCGGGGAGAATATTTTTTGGATTTGTTGAGCCAATCCAAAAATATTTTTAACCAATTTTAACCCAATTAGAGATG
>CM022876.1:40866385-40876561 GCA_012654025.1 Pachypsylla venusta
GGTTGAAATTGAATAAAACGTTGACGGTTTTCAAAAATCCTACATAAAAAGGGAAGGGTAAATGCCAGAGACTTGAAATTTGGTATAATAGCCTCAGTAGCTTAGTTAATTGAGAGATTGAGACTACGAATCCACCATTCGTAATCAGGAGACTGTTGGTGCAAATCTAACTCCATTATTGTCGCTGGTCAAAGTAAATAAAGTTCGCAGTGATAATTGCAGTCTAGAGACCTGCAACCGTTTGAATATTAAATGAAAATTAATAGCCACGGGATTGGCTATACGGATTTTCGAGTTAAAATCGAACCGACTCTGAGCTATTTTGCACGTTTTTGACGATCATTTTTTTTCTCAAACAGACGAACATACGTCCGGCTGAACGTCAAGTTTTTGCTCGGCTTTCAACCACACCCTGGAAGTTTCCTCAGGTTTCTTTTATTTCTCCCACATCAAACACAGAAGTGCTGTTGAAGACAAAACGAACAAACAAAGGTAAGAATAGAGGACACTAAACTTGGGCGAGGCGAAATAAGCAAACTCTTTCCATTCTATAATGTTGTTGCTTAGAGACATTAACCTCTTCTTCCGCCCGGCCGTCCTCTCTCCACCAAACTAATCTTCATTGCAGTTTAAGTTCTCCTCTGTTTTAATTTCTTTTCTTTTTTCATTCTTTTATCTTAATCTTGTCCTTTAAAATGTTTCCTTCCTTTCTTTTTTTGCTCAAATTTGCATTTTGTGTTTTGTTTTACAAAATAAGTTGTGAATTTTTTTTTGAAGAAAAAAAGAAAGAATAGATAAGAGCGAAGAGACCATCTCCCAATAAGTTAGCATTAGCTTAGGAGATGTTTTTATTTGTAATTAATTATTGAAAGTAAAGTACCAATATTCAATTCAATTCTCTCTCTTTCTCTCGCTCGCTCGCTATCTCTCTCTCTCTCCCTCTCTCTCTCCCTCTCTCCCTCTCTCTCCCTCTCTCTCTCTCTCTCTCTCTCTCTCTCTCTCTCTCTCTCTCTCTCTCTCTCTCTCTCTCTCTCTCTCTCTCTCTCTCTCTCTCTCTCTCTCTCTCTCTCTCTCTCTCTCTCTCTCTCTCTCTCTCTCTCTCTCTCTCTCTCTCTCTCTCTCTCTCTCTCTCTCTCTCTCTCTCTCTCTCTCTCTCTCTCTCTCTCTCTCTCTCTCTCTCTCTCTCTCTCTCTCTCTCTCTCTCTCTCTCTCTCTCTCTCTCTCTCTCTCTCTCTCTCTCTCTCTCTCTCTCTCTCTCTCTCTCTCTCTCTCTCTCTCTCTCTCTCTCTCTCTCTCTCTCTCTCTCTCTCTCTCTCTCTCTCTCTCTCTCTCTCTCTCTCTCTCTCTCTCTCTCTCTCTCTCTCTCTCTCTCTCTCTCTCTCTCTCTCTCTCTCTCTCTCTCTCTCTCTCTCTCTCTCTCTCTCTCTCTCTCNGTCTGTCGTGTATGGCCGGATCTGCACAGATTTTGTCTGAAAATCGGAGACAAAATCTGTGCAGAACCTGCCATACACGGCAGACTTGTCTGCGCAGATAAGTCGCTACAGACAATATATTTGGATAGCCAGCGCTGCGCTATCCAGACAAGAGTTACTGAAGGGTGGCGAATTCTCTCGCTGTGTCGAAATTTGCTATTCGTGGCTTTGTCAAACTTTACCAACACACTGGCAACCACAACAGACAGCGTGGAAAAAGGTCATTTTCGAGTTATGCACGCACAGGACCTGATGAAGCTGACAGCGCTCAGGAATCGCACATTAACCCACAAAATAACGGTGTCCAACGCAATCGAGGTGTCATTCTTTGCTCAAAAACTGTCAGCAAAATACTCAAAGATGGCGAAATTTGTTCTTACAGAGCCATGAAGGCTCCTCTAATAGTCAGGAATCACAAAGTGGAGAGGCGCGAATATGCGTAAAACTAGGGGATTGGTCAAATCGAGACTGGGGTAAAGTACTGTTAACCGATGAGTGTACATTTTCTCTGCGACCTGAAGACAGGAGGGAGTTGGAGAAAAATGAATATTATAAAGTATTGAGATGTCCCAAGGAACGGTACGCGCAGTGCAACATCACCGTAACTGGGAAATATGGTGGCAGTTCCATCATGCTGTGGGGAGCATAACATTGGGCAGGTCTAAGAAGTGTCGGATATTTTAGGAGATATTGTGGGACCATTTTAGCAGTTTATTTCGAACGGTCTTGTACTGATGCACTATAAGGTGCACCCACAGGTTTCAAAGCGCGAATCTGCAAAAGTTCGAGTCTCGCTATGCTCCTATTTTCGTAATTTTTTGTGATTTTCTGCATAAATGTCGCCATTTTGAAAAAGAACATGAAAAAAATCTCGAAACAGATAATATAGACGCGGAACAAATTTTTCCATAGGAAAACCAGCTTCCCATACCAAAATATACTCAACTGTTTTTACAACCACTTGACAAGAAATATTAATATCACTGGATTTTCTAAATAACTCGAAATGATGTTTTAAATTAGGTTTAAATTTTTCATTGCTCTTGGCATTTTTTTATTTTAATTAATTATCAACATAATCCGTCGTCCTTTCTATTTATCCCACTCCTTCCCATCCCCCCCCCCACTCCTCCTACAGTCCTCCCTCTCTCATCCTCTTCCACCTGCAGTCGGGAGGACGGGGATCCCTCCTCCATGGAACATTAAAACAGCATGGAAACTTTTCATTTGTTCCAAAATTCATCTGTATACAGGGTGATTTATTTTAATTCTAATGTCGATTTTCTCAAAAACCGTCCTTTTCACAACAACAAAAAGTTCGTAAAAAATATGATTAATTTTTAGGGGAAACATTATGAACTTGAATTTATTTTCGAAGGTCGCCTTTGGATTAATTTTTAGGGGAAACATTATGAACTTGAATTTATTTTCGAAGGTCGCCTTTTGATTAATTTTTAGGGGAAACATTATGAACTTGAATTTATTCTCGAAGATCGCCTTTTGATTAATTTTTAGGGGAATCATTATGAACTTGAATTTATTCTCGAAGGTCGCCTTTTGATTAATTTTTAGGAGAAACATTATGAACTTGAATTTATTCTCGAAAGTCGCCTTTTGATTAATTTTTAGGGGAAACATTATGAACTTGAATTTATTCTCGAAAGTCGCCTTTTGATTAAATTTTAGGGGAAACATTATGAACTTGAATTTATTCTCGAAGGTCGCCTTTTGATTAATTTTTAGGGGAANTTGTCTGTGTGGGATGTCAGGAAGGACAAAGTTCTGGTTCAGAATAGATTTCCTAGGGTCTAGCGATTTTTTTTTTTTACTTTCATTTACATTATTTTATTCCTGGGAATACATTTTATATTTAGGTAAGTTAATAATTGATTTAGTTTATATTTTTTAGTTTTTAATAAAGAAATAGCGACTTTTTGTAATAAAAAAAAATACATTTTTTCCTATATTTTGTTTGCAGGTACTTTGTACCCCCCCTCCCCTTGGCAATGCACGTAAATGAATAGAGCTTAGCAATCTTAGGGTTAATTTTACTTTGGTGAACTTGAAGGTTTTATGCATAAATATTTGCAAATAGCACGTGTCTCTTACTAAGAGCACGTCAAGGACAAAATTATCTCGAGAACTGTAAGTCAAATTGAAAAAAATAATTAAACTTTTTTGCTTTTTAATACAAAATTCAATATAGAATTCTCAGAGCGCGTCAATGTAAACATTATCTCGAAAGCTGTAAGTCAAATCCAAATTTTTTTTAAGCATTTTTTTTTTTAATACAAAATACCGAAATCAGAAATACAGGGTGCCGTTTAAAAAAACAAAGTTGACCTTGAAATAGTCTTAAACGCGACCTTTGAGAAAAATTTCAATCTGACCATAATATATATTTCCCCCAAAAATCAATGAATATTTTGTCGCGAATGTTTTTCTGTAAAATGACCCGTGTCGATATGGAATCGACCATATGAATTAAAATGACTCACCCTGTATACATATGAAAGAGAAATAAGTTGTATGTTTATAAGTGAAGGAGATGTCCAAAAATTGATGGAAATTGGACCCCAGAAAATTATTAAAAAATGAATAAAGTCGAACCGTTTTCGAGTTACTTCACTTTCGGGTATCACTATTTGTAGAGACCAAAACTATA
The DNA here is from genome assembly GCA_012654025.1 of Pachypsylla venusta. Taxonomy (NCBI): domain Eukaryota; kingdom Metazoa; phylum Arthropoda; class Insecta; order Hemiptera; family Aphalaridae; genus Pachypsylla; species Pachypsylla venusta. The sequence continues at coordinate 40,870,523 of CM022876.1, forward strand.
AGATATATTGAAAAATTATTGGTAGGTATGTCAAATTTAGGGTCTAATTACGACCCAGATTCAGAATCGTAACGAGAACCCCCCTAATTTTTTGGGGGGTACCCCCCAATTTTTTGCAGAAAAATAATAAACCCATGTGTCACATTTTTTTCTTTGAATAACATGTTAATTATAAGTGTTAAAATACTTATATTAACTTTTAAATAAATTAAAACAAAACACTTACCAAGAACACTATTTATAATTATTAATAAAGAAACTAGTTTCGAATCATTGTAAGGTAATTGACATTACATGTTGAAAATATCAAAACTAATGTGGTAATAATTTATGCGCAGGAGTGTATACGGTATATTTGTAAGGTATTTGACATTACATGTTGAAAATATCGAAACTAATGTGGGAATAATGTATACTTGGGAGTGTACGGTATGTTTGTAAGGTAATTGAAATTACATGTTGAAAATATCAAATCTAATATGGTAATAATGTATTCTCAGGAGTGTACGGTATGCTTGTAAGGTAATTGATATTTTGGTTTATTATTTAAATAATGATTCTTTGGAATCGTCACGAAAAAATAATAATTACCCATCCTCAAAATTTGATACGAGTATTATACGTTTCAAGGTACGTAGAATCCGAAAATTAAATAAAAAAATCCGTTTGCTCGCCGCTCCGTACGCGCGTGATGGGCAATTTTGCCACTTAGCGTTGACCGATTTGGATGAAATTTGGTATACAGGTCCCCTCCGTGCTCTAATTGTGCCCCGATCGAATACATCCTTGGCGATTTTTGCCGCTTTTTAGCGGTTTCCAGTATTGCTGTCTAAAAAGAGAATGGTAAGAGCTAGATATTTGAAATTTTGTATGTATGTCATATTTGGGTTTGTCAGTTAGCTTTGAAGCTCTTAGGGTCAATCAAATATACCGCTGGCGGTTTTTACCGCTTTAAAGCTGTTTTCATTAATCCTGTCTGAAAAAAAGAATGGTAAGAGCCAGATTTAGGGTCTAATTCCGCCCCAGATTTGGAATCGTCACGAGACCCCCCTCAATGTTTTTGTCCCCCATTTTTTTGAGGGGGGTGGGCAAAAAAGGTTTATTATTTTTTGCCAGAAAAATTATAAACCCAATGTGTCACATTGGCATTGTTTTATATGTTGGAAATATCAAAATGATTGTGGGAATAATATATACTCAGGAGTGTATTTTCTTTGTCCTAGTTCACTTAAAAAAGAAAGTGACGAAAAATCAAGTATGACAGAATTAGGTCGCGCGTCAAATGGGATTTTAAAAAAAGCACAGAAAATGACTTAATACATTTTGTTCTCAGCAAAAGCTTTCTCCATAAAATGAAAATTGGAGTTCCTGAGGAAAAATGACTTTTGCTCAATAATATTTGGTCTAATGCTCTTTTAGAAGTTTCAATTTTGGGAGTGGAAAAGTAACCAGTGAACTACAATCTATCCTGAACTACACTCTCTTTCCCGTAAATCTTGTTTAATTTGAATTCGTAAACGAGCGGACGGACGAAGGAGCCAGAAAATTAAGCCAACAGCATTGTTTAACGAAATTTAATTAGCATCGTTTATTGAAGATGAGGTGCTATATAATTATAAATGAGGTGTGATGTGATGTAAAAAGTAAATAATTGAAAATGATTTTGTTCCTTTTTTGTTTATAAAACTAAACTAGGTAGGTATGTAATGAAATCTTTTGAAACAAAGATCTTCAATAATTTTGAATAACATATTAATTATAAATGTTCAAAAATATTAACTTTTAACTAAATTAAATTAAAACAAAACACTTACTAAAAACACTATTTTTTTATAGCTTTAAAACAGAGCATTACAGAGCTATAGATTTTCAAAAGGAAAGAAGGTGCCTTATTTTTTAAAGAGAGAGACTTTTAATCTAATTAGGTGCTCCTGCAAAACAATTTCAAAAGCTTTTTTCCGTTCACTCTTCAGTCCTCTTCTTCTTGTTCCTTTGCTCTGATTTCTCTTATCAATATATCTTTGTTTGACCTTTTCTCCCTCTCTCTTTTACAATATTTTCCGCATCTACTTAACTTCATGCTCGGTATAATAAGACTTTTATTAAATTTTTAACGAAAATATTTTGTATCAAAGCTGACTCCTTAAATTCAATAAGATGGTTTTCAAGAGAGTAAAATTCTTAACTATTAATGAATTAGTCTACTCAATGTGGCCACCGAGGGGAGCAGTCCAGCATCATCAGGTGACAGTCCTATGTTTTGTTAAGTTGCAATCAAGGCTGACTCCTTAAATTAAAATAAGATGGCTTTCAAGAGAGTAAGAGAGTAATATTCTTAACCATTAATGAATTAGTCTACCCAATGTAGCCACCGAGGGGAGTACGCCAGCTTTATCAGGAGACAGTCCTAAGCCCGTGTAAATACAGAAGGTTTGGTGTTAGGAAGGGCATCAAGCCTTTAAAAAAAAACTCTGCTTCAAACCAATGACGAGAGATCATCAGCGTAAAGTGAGTTTCTATGCAGTTTCTATTGATACTGTGAGAAGCAAGCTAGATTTACCGTGCCAGGAAGGGTTACAACTAAAGAGAGGCGGCACCGAATAAAAGGTTGTGGTATGGTAGAAATAGGAATTAGTACCCACCCCAAATAGAATTGGGAAAGGGTGAAGTTAAAGCAGAAGAATTAATTATAATGAATTGTTTCAAGAATTATTCTCGTATCACATTAGTGGAGTTTTTACTGAAGGATCCGAGAGTCGAAAGCAGTCGTGGTCGTGGTCAAAGATTATTTTCACGAATTCCCATCCCTAACAATAACCTTTGTTTGTTTGTCAGCATTAACTCCTCTAAAGTCCTTTTAAATTGACCTTTGTTTGTCAGCATTAACTCCTCTCAAGTCCTTTTAAAAATGTACGTAATGTATTTTTGTTTCAAGTATTATTCTCGTGTCATATAAGTGTGGAGTTTTTACAGAAGGAGATCCGGAAGTCGAAAGTAGTCGTGGTCAAAGATTATTTCCACGAATTCCCATCCCTAACAATGACCTTTGTTTGTTTGTCAGCATTAACTCCTCTAAAGTCCTTTTAAAAAGGTACGTAATGTATTTTTGTTTTAAGTATTATTCTCGTATCACATCAGTGGAGTTTTTACAGAAGGAGATCTGGGAGTCGAAAGTAGTCGTGGTCAAAGATTATTTTCACAAACCCCCATCTCTAACAATGACCTTTGTTTTTTTGTCAGCATTAACTCCTCGAAAGTCCTTTTAAAAAGGTACGTAATGTATTTTTGTTTCAAGTATTATTCTCGTATCACATTAGTGGAGTTTTTACAGAAGGATCTGGGAGTCGACAGCAGTCGTGGTCAAAGATTATTTTCACGAAACACCATATCTATCAATGACCTTTGTTTGTTTGTCAGCATTAACTCCTCTAAAGTCCTTTTAAAAAGGTACGTAATGTATTTTTGTTTCAAGAATTATTCTCGTATCACATTAGTGGAGTTTTTACACAAGGATCCGAGAGTCGAAATTAGTCGTGGTCAAAGATTAATTTTCCCATCCCTAACATTGACCTTTGTTTGTTTGTCAGCATTAACTCCTCTAAAGTCCTTTTAAAAAGGTGCCTAATGTATTTTTAATGACAGAATGTTTCTTTTTTCGTCTCAATTCACACAGAGGAGAAAGAACGAGGTGGGTATATCTTTTATGACAAGTAAAATGCAGAACAAAAAACAGTTCGTCACATAAAAAGGTTAAAATATTATCAATTCATAATGGTGGTGGGGTTACATTAGGTAAGGTTGAGTTAGGTTGGGCATTTTATGAGGAGAAAAAAATCACATTGGAGTTCATAAACAGATAAACTGGATTGATGCAAAGATAGGCAACGGGTTATCTGGCCAAATAAATGGTTGTCAAAAATATACAGGGTGATTGATTTTAATGGACATAGTCCAAAATATCGGAAACCCTTAAATAGGAAGAAAACATTTGATACATTAAAATTTGTCTAAACGAATTTTAACCCTAGCATTGCCAAGGGGGGGGGGGAACAATGTAACCGCGTTTTAGCAAAAAACTTATAGTAATCAATTTATGATACTTATTTTAATGAGACCTTTAATAATTGTCACAAACAATAATTTCCATCATAGTATATAAAAAAAATTATGTTCTAAGCCTTCTAAGGGATGATAATGAAGCCAAAATTTTGGCGCGGGTACTTTGTACCCCCCCCCCCCTTGGCAATGCATGTAACCAATACATTGATTGTCTAAAGCTACCATTAAAAACTTACATAAATTTTCTAAAGTGTCTAAAATGTCTAATTATGTACCACATGCAAGAAATAACACTGTCAAAAGACATTTGTCTGTGTGGGATGTCAGGAAGGACAAAGTTCTGGTTCAGAATAGATTTCCTAGGGTCTAGCGATTTTATTTTCATTTACATTATTTTATTCCTGGGATTTAATTTTATTTTTATGTAAGACTAGCTGTTTTACCCGTGCTTCGCTACGGGCTATAATATTGTAAGCTCAAGTATCGATGATACGTTTGTTGTAAGCTCTAGATGTGCAATAGAAGGATTTTTGATAATTTAACTGGGACGATAGTCGCGGAGGAAAAACTCCGCCAATGTGACACTTGGGTTTACTATTCTTCTGGCAAAAAATACCACCCCCCAAAAAATTGAGGGGTGGGGGTTCTTGTGATGATTCCAAATCTGGGGACCCCCCACCTTGGCAATGCACGTAATTGAATAGAGCTTGGCAATCCTAGGGTTAAGGTTGCCTTCAAGGTTACTTTAGTGTTAACTTTGTTTTTTAAATCGAACTTTTGATTGTGATATTGAATTTTGGCATTAGAAAAGAAGTGTTTTTTGCTTAATTTTCTTTTCAATCTGACTTAGGTATACAATTTACGAGATAATTTTTACTTTGACGTGCTCTGAGTAAGAGATATCTAACATGTGAAGTACTGACTGTTTTGCACGTGCTTCGCTACGGTATTTATATTGCTATCTTCGTTTTTCAAGTACAATGGAAATTGGCGGTGGGGGGTATTCGTTTGTGTCAACCCTGTATATTGTAATCTTTAAAAACCAAAACATTTAAACGTTTCGCCAGACGCCTGAGGGGCACGCCCATTCTGACTTTTTAGTAAATTGGACCTATACACCAAATTTCATCCAAATCGGTCAACGCTAAGTGGCAAAAGTGCCCATCACGGCGTACGGCGGACGGCGGACAAACGGATTTTTTTTATTCGATTTTTGGATTCTACGTACCTTGAAACGTATAATATCAANGTGACGATTCCAAAGGTTCATTATTGAAAATAATAAACCAAAAAGGACAGCCGTCCAACAGATGAGACCCCCTCCCTCCCCCCCCACGGTATGTGCTACTGGTGCACAGCACCACCACCTTGTTTATACTTAAGTACAAAAGTTTACACAGCCAAACCCTCAAGGTAAACTAAATAGTTGTGCAATAAAATTTTATGGTTTTTTTCACCTTTTTTCCTTCAACTCCATTCCTCCCGGTTGTCATTCCCCTCTATTAATAAAAAATAAAAGAGGGGGGAGGGGTATTATAAGTAGAGGAGGGGTATTATAAGTAGGGGAGGGGATGTTTTAATGTGATGAAAAAAAAATGCCATTAAACATTTTTATTACCCACAGACAACATTCTGCCCCAACATAACTTTTCCCTCCTCTTCTGTGATGAGAAATATTTCAGATAAGGCAGGTCGTTCAATTTAGAGCATATTAAGTCCCCCCCATCCGGTTGTAATGGCAGTAGATTCCCCAGTGACTCAATATCTCCTGTCTACTGCTGATAGGTGGATTATAGACAGCAATTGCATCGTATCCTATCTCGCAACGCTCCAAAAAATTTGCTCCAAAGAACACATCAGTATAAATAAAGGAGCTGTATTATACAGAGTGTTCGAAAAGTGCCGGAACGGATTTTTTTATTTTTAACGGCTATAGATAGAGACCTGAAATTTTATATGTAGTTTTAACACAAATTAATC
>CM022876.1:40889393-40899575 GCA_012654025.1 Pachypsylla venusta
CGTATGATACAGAAAGTAGTGAACACTAGATATTTCATGTGAGTGACATTGACGAAAGGTTCTGCAACACATATGCATAATTGGACCCCAAAATGGTATCTACATACCATCAAAGTCAGTCAACACTAAGTGGCAATAGTGCGCCACGCGGCCGGCGCGGCATATGATTGCGCGGCCGACAAAAGTTTTTTTTAATCGATTTTTGAAACATAAAATATCAAATTTGGGAGGAGGAATTGCGGGTACTATAATAAACCCATGTGTCGCATTGGCAGAGTTTTTCATTTTCTGCAAACTATTATCCTTCCAATGTCCCCTGTGGATAGGGGGACTTAAAAAGAATACTTCCAAGTACATGCCGGTCGTAAAAGGCGACTAAGGGCAGGGGTAGAAACGATGCAGAACGCAAGGAGAAGCTACTGCATTATCCGTATGGATTCTTTAAGTACAGGGTGCGGCAATTAGTTCTCCCACTTTTTAAAAAATCGTGGGAGTGGAAGTAATAGGGGGAGGAGGGTGGGGTTTGTGATATTCAACACGAAAGGACATCTGGTTTTTAGGTGTTACAATGGTTTGGTCGCAAGAGCATCGTGCGTTCGTTGTCATGCTGTTTTTTTTAAAAAAAGTGAATCCATTATAGCCACTCAGAGGGCGTTCCGCACAAGGTATGGTTTACACTCCACAGATCTAGTTCCTGATCGAAAAACAATTTTGAATTAGGTTCACAACTTTAGGACCACATCATCAGCTTTAGGCTGTATGGGGCTACGGCCCATGTTCCCCGGTCACGTATATAATCGTCTTATACAGTATGACATTTCGTAGGCCCCTGGCTCGCCGGATTTGAGTCCCTACGACTTCTTCCTGTGGAGTTACCTCAAGGCTGAGGTCTTCAAACATAGCTCTGGTACCTTTGAAGAGTGAAAGATGGCAATTCCGGAAGAAATCATCCAAATTGATGCTGATATGCTGACGAGAGTCACGGAAAACTTCCGCGAAAGACTCCAAATGTTCATCACTCGCCAAGGCCGTCATTTGGACATTATTTACAAAACATAGATGAAAAAAAACTAGAATACACAAGCTTTCAGAATACAAAATAATTTTTTAAATATCTCATTTCGTTTTTATTTACCAGCTCTTTCAAATTTGGGAGAACTAATTGCCGCACCGTGTATCAACAACAACTCATGGCGAGTTGTTGTAAACCAGCCCAACATCGGTTAACCTATGATGACCTATTCGGTTTAAATATCTACCCTCTGCCCCCCCCCGCCCCCAATATCAAGCCAACTCTACATTACACTATTTTTGCCTTCAAATATATTTTTCTAAAGAAAATCTAAAGTTTGTTATTTTGAACCCCCCCCCTCCTCCGTCTCCAGGACTGAATCTGTCCGTTTTTCTTGAAAAGTATCAATAATATTTTGTTTTTGATCAAGTTTAAGTGAAAAGTTTTCAATTGCAATGCAAGACTGTATAGAATAAAAAAGAAATATATTGAAAATTGAGTTATTATATATTTATCGCAATTTATATGGCAACAAATAAAATATAGAAGAAAACAAGCTTCTTGTCTAGATTAACACGTCAACTGAAACGATATATTTTCCATCCCAATCATTACATTAGGAGATGGCATGATTGTAATTCAAAGTAATGATGAAACATTAGTTAAGCCAACGATCATACCACGTTGAATACACCAGTTTCTGTTAGATCACTGAAGTTGAGCAACGTCGGTCGTGGTCAGTACTTGGATGGGTGACCGCTTGGAAACATCACGTATCGTTGGCTCATTTTTCCGGCCCGACCCAGGCTGGGTGAGGTTAATCTGGGTAGCTGGTTCGCAAGTTTCCAGCGAATGGAAGGTAAAACCCCCGTTAAGCCAAATTAAAAAAAAAAAAAAAACGTTAGATATTTTCTACGTGAATGGTGATCGCAAGGGGATCTACGTTATTATACAGAGTGTTCAAAAAGTCCAGGAACGGTTTTTTTTATATTTTTAACGGCTAAAGATAGAGACTTAAAATTTTATATGTAGTTCTAACACAAATTAATCTATTTTTTGGCGTAATTATAATTTCTACAGGGTGTCTCAAAAGTAGGTTAACAGACATCATACTTTCGATTTTTAAATAGAAATCCCTATTTTTTATTTCGTATTCGAATTTTACGTCAAATTCTACACACATTCGACTCCTCACTCGATACTTTGATCAAACGAACCTCTGATCAAAACCGCTCAATCATGGATTTTTCTCCGGAATAAAAGTGATAAAACCAAGACTGTAATATATCAAATCAGTCAAGTTTTTTATGCTGAATCTTGTGGTACCATTGGTTTTTGATTTTGTACACATTTTATATCCAAGGAGGGCACACGAAATGTTAACATCAACCAAAAATGAAATTTACCCTCCTTGGTTATAAAAAGTGTAAAAAATGAAAAAACCAATGGTACCACAAGATTCAGCATAAAAAACTTGACTGATTTGATGTATTACACTCTTGGTTTTATCACTTTTATTCCGAAGAAAAATCAATGATTTGGCGGGTTTGATCAAAGATCCGTTTGATCAAAGTATCGAGTGAGGAGTCGATTGTGTGCAGAATTTGCCGTAAAATTCGAATATGAAATAAAAAATAGGGGTTTCTATTTAAAAATCGAAAGTATGATATCTGTTAACCTACTTTTGAGACACCCTGTAGAAATTATAATTACGCCAGGAAAATATATTAATTTGTGTTATAACTAGATATAAAATTTCAAGTCTCTATCTTTAGCCGTTAAAAATAAAAAAATCCGTTCCGGGACTTTTAGAACACTCTGTATAAAGACAAAGCGCCTTTTTTCTTCTTCTCTTTTTCAAGCTAACGGAAAAATATGGGTGCGTGCACTTATGTACGCGCGTGAGAAGTTATACTTCTTTTTAAAAATAAATTTAATAATATTTCAAAAAAACATACTACCCCCCCCGGGAGTGAACTCAGAACCTACCAACTATGAAACAGAGGCCTTGCCACTGAGCCACAATGTTCTATGGATATAGAATGAGAAAATACAATATTTAAATTTAGCTCCCATCATTTTTTCATAACTAACTCCATCTTCATCATTTTTTTCATAATTTTGTGTTACACTTTTGGTAATAATTTTGTGTTACACTTTTGGTAATAATTTTGTGCTACACTGATGCGGTGATATTTTTTTTTTTTACATGTGCGCGCGCATATTTACAAGAAGTAAAACTTCAAAAACTCTAATTTATCATTCGGTAACGAACCTTTCTATATGCTTTTGATGAACTATATGTATTTGTTGCTCCACGAAATGATATATGGCATTGAACGTGTTTAGTAACATTGGTCCTTGATCATGATGGAAGCCAATGTGTTTATCATATTGTATAGAGCTAATCAATAAGGTTTATCAAAATAGGATAAGATAATGTGATTAGTGCTTTTGTTGCTCCATGAAATGATATGTGGCATTGAACGTGTTTAGTAACATTGGTCCTTGATCATGATGGAAGCGAACGTGTTAATCATATTATATAGAGCTAATCAATAAGGTTTATTAAAACAGCATAAGATAATATAAATTATAAATAGTGCTTTTGTTTTTCCATGAAAAGATATATGGCATTGAACGTGTTTAGTAACATTGGTACCTGATCATGATGGAGGTGAACGTGTTAATCATATTGTATACAGGTGATCAATAAGGTTTATTAAAACAGCATGAGATAATATGATTAGTGCTTTTGTTGTTCCATGAAATGATATATGGCATTGAACGTGTTTAGTAACATTGGTCCCTGATCATGATGGAAGCGAACGTGTTAATCATATTGTATAGAGCTAATGGATAAGGTTTATTCAAACAGCCAGAGATAATATGATTAGTGCTTTTGGTGCGCCATGAAATGATAGGTGGCATTGAACGTGTTTAGTAACATTGGTCCTTGATCATGATGGAAGCGAACGTGTTGATCACATTGTAAAGAGGTGATCAATAAGGTTTATTAAAACAGCATGAGATAATATAATTAGTGCTTTTGTTGCTCCATGAAATGATATATGGCATTGAACGTGTTTAGTAACATTGGTCCCTGATCATGATGGAAGCGAACGTGTTAATCATATTCTATAGAGCTAATCAATAAGGTTTCTTAAAACAGCATGAGATAATATGATTAAATTGCAATTTGTGCGAATGAAATGATATATGGCATTGAACGTATTTAGTAACATTGGTCCCTGATCATGATGGAAGTGAACGTGTTAATCATATTCTATAGAGCTAATAAGGTTTCTTAAAACAGCATGAGATAATATGATTAAATTGCAATTTGTGCGAATGAAATGATATATGGCATTGAACGTGTTTAGTAACATTGGTCCCTGATCATGATGGAAGTGAACGTGTTAATCATATTCTATAGAGCTAATCAATAAGGTTTCTTAAAACAGCATGAGATAATATGATTAAATTGCAATTTGTGCGAATGAAATGTTGCATTAGATAAATAAATAGTACCGGATGCAAGGGGATCGCCCCCCCCCCGCCTAGTCAGGATTTGAAGAAAAAAAATCATTTATTATTATTATTATTTTTTTTTCATCAGAAGCTTTCTCAGAGTTTCATATTTTACGCTCTTTACGCTCCAAGGTACGCACTCGCAGGCCGGTATGCAGGATTTTATTTCGGGGGAGGGGGGTTACCTAAAGATTTTATTTCGGGGGGGAGGGTCATGTTGATGGAGTTTTTCCATATAAGGATTATAGGAAAAATCAAACCTTTCCAAAAATTTTCGGGGGGGGGGGGGTGAACCCTTTAATTAAACCTTGTTCTGGATACGACCATGTAAAAAGCAAGATTAAAAAAAAAAAAATCGCTTGTCAATCTTGCCACATAGCTTTGTCCGATTTTACTGAAATTTAGAAGAAAAAAATCGCTAGGTATGAGGGATCAAATAAAACCGCCGTTTTCGTACACGCACTTTAGTATGGGTACCACCACAGGCTGTGCAAGGCTATAATAGTTGTTTTGTGTCCTTGCACTTTGGTATTGGTAGGGCCACGAGCTGTTTGCCTTTTGATACTGCGACTTATAATACTTGTTTTGTGTCCTCGCACTTTGGTATTGGTAGGGCCACGGGCTGTACAAGCCTTTTGATACTGCGACCTATAATAGTTGTTTCGTGTCCTCGCACTTTGGTATTGGTAGGGCCACGGGCTGTATAAGCCTTTTGATACTGCGACCTATAATACTTGTTTTGTGTCCTCGCACTTTGGTATTGGTAGGGCCACGGGCTGTAAAAGCCTTTTGATACTGCGACCTATAATAGTTGTTTCGTGTCCTCGCACTTTGGTATTGGTAGGGCCGCGGGCTGTATAAGCCTTTTGATACTGCGACCTATAATAGTTCTTTTGTGTCCTCGCACTTTGGTATTGGTAGGGCCACGGGCTGTATAAGGCTTTTGATACTGCGACCTATAAGAGTTGTGTCCTCGCACTTAGGTATTGGTAGGGCCACGGGCTGTACCTACAAGCCTTTTGATACTGCGACCTATAATTGTTGTTTCATGTTCTCGCACTTTGGTATTGGTGGGGCCACGGGCTGTATAAGCCTTTTGATACTGCGACCTATAATACTTGCTTTGTGTCCTCGCACTTTGGTATTGGTAGGGCCACGGGCTGTACAAGGCTTTTGATACTGCGACCTATAATACTTGTTTTGTGTCCTCGCACTTGCTAGTGTCTTCCTGTAGTACGGCTTTTTGCAACTTTTTGAAAAAAGAAAAGGAAAAAAAATACCGCCACTCAACTGGTCCTGGTAATGAAGGGTAAAACATCAATAAAATTAGATGTTAAACCGGTTAAGCATCAAAATTATGTGAACGCCGGGAAATTAAAACTTTAAATACAGCACCTAAAGTCTTGTGTTGCTCTAATCTCCACTTGGTGTACAATACATCACCCAAAGACTTGAGTTGCTCTAATTTCCACTTGGTGTACAATACATCACCCAAAGACTTGAGTTGCTCTAATCTCCACTTGGTGTACAATACATCACCCAAAGACTTGTGTTGCTCTAATCTCCACTTTATTCTGAGTTCGTCCTGTACGATATAATTTAATGTTGTCGTGCCATCTTTAAAAGACATTATTTTTCATTATTGTTTTCAAGTGTCCTACATGGAGAAGGATGTTGTTTGTTCCACGTACAATAAACACGTTCCTAATAAAAGATAACGTGGGGGGTCTAGACGAGTGGCTCTCAACTTTTCTAACGCTTTTGCCAACCTTTAGATTGAGCTATTGCTTGAACGCCTCTCTTGTGGAATTCTATAGTTCTTAATAAAGGATAACGTAGGGGGTCTAGACGGGTGGCTCTCAACTTTTCTAACGCTTTTGCCAACCTTTATATTGAGCTATTGCTTGAACGCCCGTCTTGTGAGTATCCTATAGTTCTTCATAGAGGCTAACGTGGGGAGTCTAGACGAGTGGTTCTCAACTTTTCTAACGCTTTTGCCAACCTTTATATTGAGCTATTGCTTGAACGCTCTCTTGTGAGTATCCTATAGTTCTTCATAGAGGCTAACGTGGGGAGTCTAGACGAGTGGCTCTCAACTTTTCTAACGCTTTTGATGCCAACCTTTATATTGAGCTATTGCTTGAACGCCTCTCTTGTGAGTATCCTATAGTTCTTCATAGAGACTAACGTGGGGAGTCTAGACAAGTGGCTCTCAACTTTTCTATCGCTTTTGACAACCTTTAAATTGAGCTATTGCTTGAACGCCCCTCTTGTGAGTATCCTATAGTTCTTCATAGAGGCTAACGTGGGGAGTCTAGACAAGTGGCTCTCAATTTTTCTAACGCTTTTGACAACCTTTATATTGAGCTATTGCTTGAACGCCCTCTTGTGAGTATCCTATAGTTCTTCATAGAGGCTAACGTGGGGAGTCTAGACGAGTGGCTCTCAACTTTTCTAACGCTTTTGACAACCTTTATATTGAGCTATTGCTTGAACGCCCCTCTTTTACTTGTGACGTGTATTTAAAACCTATAAGTCATGGAAAAATAATTATGATTTGGGAAGTAGTTCAAAATGCCTTTATTTTTTTCGGCATTGAATGGGCTAGCAACCTTGAGTATTACTTGTGACAAGAATTTAAAACTATCTATGCTCTTTTTAATTTTTATACATGGTGTATCTAAATTACGTCGATAGAACACATCATTTGCAGTCGAAAAGGACAATATACCCTAATATGGCGGAAATGTACCGTTTCCAAAATGACCGCTTTTTGGCGTTATAAATGCATGACCTTGCGGTACTTCTTGAGGAATAACTTTTTTTGCACTTTGTGTATCAAAAAAATTCTTTTGCCAAGTGAAAGGTTACAAAATTTGCCATAGAAATGATATATTACATGTGGCTAAACAAAAAGTGGTAACCACTTTTTTCCAATTCTAAACTAAAATTTTAGCGAAAAAAATTATGCAAACCCGACGGCACTCTTTCGGAATAACATTCACGTTTTTTTAGCTTTCCAAAAATATGAAAATTATTTAAATAACTATTGATTTTATTTCATCAACTAACCATCCGATTATGAAATATTCAACAAAAGTCACTCCACATATTTTTCCCGCGGGGCTCCAGAGAGACCTGAAAAGGGCACTTTGTGACGTGAAGTAATATAGGTATCACTTGTGCAACGTTCATTGTATTTGACTTGGCGGACGGAGCGCTGCGCTCCTCAATAAGAGTAATTTTGGGGAAAAAACGATTTTAAGTGGTTGACGTTTTAAAAGGACAGTGGGATTATATGGGTAGAAATCAACCAGCAATATTGTTTGAATAACTTTTAAAATCGTCACGAAAAAAAACTCCCCCATTTCATGTTTCAAGAAGGTACGTAAAATCCAAAAAATTCGGCCGTCCTCCGTGATGAGCACTTTTGCAATTTAGCGTTGACCAATTTTGATGAAATTTGGTATATAGGTCCCATTTGGGATCTAATTGTGCGCTTTTGGTCACCGTGTCAGTCACATATATAGGGTTCCAAAAGTTGTGGGGCGCAAAATAAGATCGCTAAGTGGCAAAAGTGCCCATCACAGCAGACGGTGTACAGAGTACGTAGGGTGGCGAACGTGGAACCATTTTAGTTTATTAATTTCAATAATGAACCTTTGGAATCGNCTCCAATATTGGTTTATTATTTTTAACAATGAACCTTTGGAATCGTCACGGAAAAAAAAATTACCCCCCCTCAAAATTTGAAATTATACGTTTCAAGGTACGTAGAATCCAAAAATCGAATAAAAAAGAATTCTTTTGTCCGCCGTTCGAAGTGATGGGCACTTTTGCCACTTAGAGTTGACCTATTTGGATGCAATTTGGTACTCGTATATAGATCCCACCTAAGCTCTAATTGTGCCCCGAAACTTTTGGGTGCAATCCAATACACCCTTCGCGATTTTTGCCGCTTTTTAGCGGTTTTCAGTATCGCTGTGTAAAAGAAGAATGGTAAGAGCTGGAGATTTGAAATTTTGTATGTATGTCATATTTGGGGTCTCAGCTAGCTCCAAAACTTTTAGGTTCAATCAAATATACCGCTGGCGATTTTCACTGCTTTAAAGCGGTTTTCATTAATCCTGTCTAAAAAGAGAATGGTAAGAGCCAGAGACTTCAAATTTGGTAAGTATGTCAAATTTAGGGTCTAATTAGATTTGGNATACCCTAAAACGTAAAATATAAAATTTTGAGGGGGCGGGGTATTTTTTTTAGCCAGTAACATAATAAACTCATGTGTCCCATTGGCAGAGTTATTTTAATTTCAATTCCAAGTAGGTATTTCTCTCATGAGAGGGTATTATTAAAAAGCGATGCATCACCCAATATGAACATTATTCGAAGAAAGCTTTTGTTGTTTTTGAATATATTTAGACTTTTATTAAAACTTTTGTTTGTGTCATAAAATTTTATACCAAGGCACCTATAATAAAAATATTGAGAGAGAGAGAGAGAGAGAGGACTATTTAGCGGATCTTTTTGCAATTTTTTTCTTGGCAAACTAAAAGAGATAACGAAAAATAACCGGGAATATACCCCCCCAAAAAAATATATAAGAAACCCATAAAAAATATAAAATTTGAAAATTTCCGGTTTTCCCCCGATTTTGGGACGGGTTTCACCACCAAAAAATCGGAATTGAGAAGTACCACTTGCAAGAAAGATGAAATTTGATACAAAGGTGTTCCGAAGTACAAAAAGTCATATCCTTGAATAAAATATTGAATTTTCTAACTAGGAGCGCTGCTCACTCTGGGGGTCGGTTCCACCAAAAATCNCAAAAAGTCATATCCTTGAATAAAGTATTGATTTATAATAATTTATAATTGATTTATTTATTTTAATAAACTGTTTTTATTTTATTTTCAGACAACTCTGTACCAAAGCGGCATCATTACAAGAAACACAACCAAATTCTATAAGATCGTTAGCTTGCTGCGTCTTGAAAGAAAAACCAAAAAAAATCTGACTGCGTGTATAGGAGAGTAATACGAAATGTGAAAAAGAATGAACATCCTCTTCTACTTGAACAGAGAGATAAAATCCGAAATATAAAACCAAAATAATTTCTTTAATTCTTGCTTCGCTCGAACTCCCGATCCCCCCCACCACCACCATTTTACACAATACCTCCCTTTCAACCAAAAATATGAAAAATTGGACTGTTTCCTTTTAGTTTACGATAAGCTGGCGTTGGTCGCTAGTAGGCTTTCATAATATTTTGGCAAAATAAGTAACACAAGATAAACGGCATGGGGAAGAGAAATGATAAATATGAGAATGAGAGAGATTACGCGGGGGAGGGGGAGGAGGGGGGAGAAGGAAGGCCAGAGAAGGCATTTAAGGTGTAAAGAGTGTATAGTTCGGGAGCTAGCTAGCCATATCTTACCTCATAAGCATGGGCGTAGGAAGGGGGGGGGGCAGCTGCCCCCCCCTAGAAGTTCCCAAGAGTATTCATCACGGAAGGGGCAACTTAAATTTACACTAGATAAAATGATTTTTGGAAGCAAAAAAGTCATCAAGTACCGAAATACGATAAATGCCACATTTTGTCCCTAATCCAACAGCCCCACTGTGAACAATCAAATGTAACT
>CM022876.1:40916775-40934909 GCA_012654025.1 Pachypsylla venusta
AGCCTCCCCCGAAATTTTTTTTTGGGATAAGTATGTCATCTACCCCTATGCTTCTTTTTCAATGTCACACAGAAAACACTTTTGGGATACTTACATAACAAAGTGCAAAGGGCGATTTAACTTTTTTACTTTCCTTATCCTATAAAACGGAAAATATTGTAATGGGCTGAAAACACGTTTTGGGGTCCCCAGAGCTCGAATCTCGAGTTTTAGCCATTGGTCCGTGTGTGTGTCTGTCTGTGGACAAGATATCTCAAGAACGGCAAGTATTACAGACTTGAAATTTGGTATGTATGTCAGTTTTTATGCCATGAACGGCAAAATAAGCTTTTCGTGGTAATTGAATATACGGTGGAGGTTTTATGCCGCTTTTTAGCGGTTTTCCCATATCCTGCTTAAAATAAGAAAGGCAATAGCTATAACTTTAAACTTGTTGCCTATTCATATCAATTTCATGCAATAAATTGAAAAATACAACTTAGGTTGAAGTGAAATATATTGTTGGCCGCTAATTAGTGGTTGAAGGCCGCTTTTTGGCGGTTGAATGGAAAGAGCTAGAACTTGAAATTTGGTGCCTATTCATATCAATTTCATAAAAGAAATTTAAAAATAGAACTAAGGTTGAAGTCTATTGTTGGCCGCTAATTATTTTATTATTTTTTTGTTTTCCTCATAATTTGAAGCTCATTGCTTACTAATTAGGTTGTAACTATGTAAGAGGCTATTCGAACTGTATTTATATTTTTGCAATTTATCCCCCTTGGAACTACATAGTATTATTTCAAGGGGATTATTCCCCCTTGAAAAAAAACAGCCCCCCCCGAAAAAAAATCCTGTGTACCTACGCCCCTGTCCATACCCAAATCAGATAAGGCGTTCGAGAGTTATCATGATACAAAAAGATAAACAAGAGAAAGAAAAACTTTACTTGGTTGGGTCAAAAAAAAAATATTTATCAACGTGTGAATATTAATTTTTAAACTTTCTCTCTTGAAATATCACTTAATATTTTCCCCCTCTTCTCTACACATCTATTTTATTCCCACCTATAAATTTAAGTCTCTCACCGAAAACGTTCTTTTTAATCTTAAATTGTTGGTTGAACAATAATTTTAATAAACTCTTATCCAAGGCCGTGCGTAGGGGGGTCCAGACCCCCCCCCACACACACAAAATTTCAATCGTTTTTTTTTTNTTTTTTTTTTTTTTTTTTTTTAATGAAAATACTCTACTCTAAACAACATGAACAAAAACGAAAAACGACAGCAACAACACCAGCAGCAACAATAATAACAACAGCAGCAGCAATAACATCAACAGCAACAAAAACAAAAACAACACCAATAAAAACAACAACGACATCATCAACAAAAACAACAGCAACATCAACAACACCAGCAGCAACAATAAAAACAAAAACAATAACAGAAACAACAAAAACAACAGCAGCAGCAATAACAACAACACCACCAACAAAAACAACAACAACGACATCATCAACAAAAACAACAGCAACATCAACAACACCAGCAACAACAACAACAAAAACAACAGCAGCAGCAATAACATCAACAGCAACAACAACAACAAAAACAACAACGACATCATCAACAACAGCAACATCAACAACACCAGCAGCAAAAATAAAAACAAAAACAGCAATAACAACAACACCAACAAAAACAACAACAACAACATCATCAACAAAAACAACAGCAACATCAACAACACCAGCAGCAACAATAAAAACAACATCAGCAACAACAAAAACAATACCAATAAAAACAACAACAACAACAAAAACAACATCACCTTCCATGATCATCATTTCCAGGTGTTAGTCCTGGCTTGGCTGTCAATGCTTCGGACCCCCCCTCCCCCGAAAAAGAATCTTGGGTACGTCCCTGCTCTTATCCAATCAAAATAAACAAACAACGCTTTCTAAAACAAAAGCCATTAAATTTTAAACCCTTAACTTACTTTTGGCGTTTTTTCCTAAATTCCCTGACTTTTCCCTGACATTTCTAGTCTCCTAAAATTCCCACTTTAACAATTTTTACTTTATATAATGCTATACCATTTGGCGCTATTACCAAATTACCATAGCTACTCAATTGTCCTCAGGAAGCTGAGTTACCCCAAACACAACCAGACCAAGTAGAAAATTCGAAAAACACCTTTCGAATTCGAACCCGGAACCTCCATGGTGCAAGCCGAGTGTGACACGCACTCTGCCACATACGTTCCCTATAGAAATTATCTTCCTTTGTATATATTGTGTGACCAATTTAAAGTCTGTGGGGATTTTAGAATGTGTATTTAAATTATAGATTTTTCAATATAAAACAATCAAAACAGTATGTTTTGTTTATTTTATATTGAATATATATAAAACAAACAAAACACTATCTCTTGTTTGTTTTAAACAAACAAAACAGTATATTTTGTTTGTTTTATATTGAATATATATAAAACAAACAAAACAATATCTTTTGTTTGTTTTAAACAAACAAAACAGTATGTTTTGTTTGTTTTATATTGAATATATGTAAAACAAACAAAACAATATCTTTTGTTTGTTTTAAACAAACAAAACAGTATGTTTTGTTTGTTTTATATTGAAAAATCTATAATTTAAATACACATTCTAAAATCCTCAGACTTTACATTGATCACACAATATTTTAGGAAGATAAATAGACAGAGCGATAATATACCTATATACGTGTCCCATAATGACTGATCACCCCCCCCCNTCCCAAAATGACAGGTCCCCCCCCATTAACTTTTGAACGGCTTAAATTTTCTAATTCAGACTTTTTTTTTCAGAATTAGCCGAAAATCAAAGCGGAACGATGGGCGCACACGAACGATTTTTTATGCAACTTTTGGATTCTACGTAGCTTGAAACGTAAAATGTGCTGTTGTTTTTTTTTTTTTGGGGGGGGGTCTCTACTTTAGCACCTAAACTAATGAAGCCATGTGTCACATGGGCACAGTTTTTAATCTTTGAAGGATCTTATCTCAAACGGGAAACATTTTAGGACATATTTCGATAACATATTTTCTTGTAAGTTCGTATACACCCTGTATAATATGATGAGAATTTTAAAATAAATAAGGGAGGGGGACTCGGAAGAGGAGAAGGGGTATGAGGAAGGGGGGAACAATAGAGATCACGTGATAAGAAAGACATTTTTTTAAATTTATATTTCGGGGCACGACTTTTTTAGAAAAGAATTTTGTAAGGAGCACAAGGGATTTTTTTTCGGATATATAATTTATGTATATTAAAGGCTTAATTTCGGATGAAAAGCAGTTGTTTTTTATGGAAACATTGAACGCTGAACCTGCTGTTAATAGAAGTAATAATAAAGACCCATTTAAGGTTTGCTCAAAGTTAATTCACTGATAGCCTAAGGGAACTGTCAGGCGGACATGCGCGCTGCACAGTGTAGGGTTGTAATCAGCTGTGTCAGCGGCGGGGCAGGGCTAGTGGCGGGTTACTAGACAGTGAGTCAGCTCAACACAAACCCTGCTTGTCGTCTCTAAGTAATTTATGTTAAAAAATGTTGAATTACATAAAAAAAATCTGGTGTATACATCACACGACTTTCCTTATCTATAAAAAAACGCCCCTGCAATGTTGTTGTTGTTAACGTTTGCGTCTACGTCTTGGTCACAGCACTTCAAGGTTAAGGAATACAGCCACTTCCACGGGATTCGTCCAGAAAAAAATGACCCAAAAATTGTACCTAGGTATAGATCGGTATGCTGTGTTCCCAGCAACCTACAAGTAGGCAGCTTCATTTTGTTTTGCTTTCAAAAATAAAATTGTTTCTCTCTCAATAGGTTACCGCTTAAATAAAATTGTTTCTCTCTCAATAGGTTACCGCTTAAATAAAATTGTTTCTCTCTCAGTAGGTTACCGCTTAAATAAAATTGTTTCTTGTGATTCATACAAAAATAACGATCTCTTATGTATATGTATG
Source organism: Pachypsylla venusta (assembly GCA_012654025.1). Classification (NCBI taxonomy): domain Eukaryota; kingdom Metazoa; phylum Arthropoda; class Insecta; order Hemiptera; family Aphalaridae; genus Pachypsylla; species Pachypsylla venusta. The sequence goes on from CM022876.1 coordinate 40,920,768, forward strand.
CAGCGTGTCCCGGCATGACAGGTATACCTTTCAACTTATGGTGAGATCCAGGTTCTACCCCTAAAAGTAACTTTTCTTGATTAAAAGTGTCGATTTGTCGATAATTTATATAGAATGGTACAAATACTTTTTGGTTAAAATGAACCGAATAAAAAAAGGCCTAACTTTCCTTTTTTTTTTTTTTATTTTTTTACACCTTTTTAAGATATTACTAATGCTTGCAGAATTATTCCTATTGCATAGCACACATCTGTGTATATATTTTGCAGAGATATAGTATGTACTATGCAATATTGCAATAAGATAGGCGGTTATCTGCAAGATAGGCGGTTATCAACCTTTAAAAAGACACAACATAAAAAAAGTTGAAAAATCGAAAATAAAAATAATCCTAATAAATATTTTTATAGAAGATTGTGAAGATCGAGCAAGTTCTGATATATTCGTGTGTTGTTTCCCACGTCACTTTTATAGTTAATAGAGCATGGATTTTGATTGATATGGAAAGCCTCTAGGATTGATATGGAAAGCCTCTAGGATTCTAGGTAGAGTCAACATCGGCCTGACGATGATAGTCTGAGTACTATCGAAAGCTTGCCAACTTTAATTAATCCGAATCGATATTGTCTAATTATTTAATTTATTAAAAATAATCCTGTTTGACGCTCCGCTCCATTTGATCAACTCCTGGCTCATACAGAAACATCATGAATTGCGTCATTCTTATAAAATGTGATGACATCCCCTTTGGGACATCAACATACGATAACTAGTAATATCACAAAAATAAATTAAGAAACAAATGAGTAAAATTTTACAAAGCTCCCCAGGGAATGAATGACTGACAAGAAGATGCTAGTATGAAAATATGTACATAACATAAGGATGAACTCTATCTTCCGTCCCTCCTAAAATATCTCTACTTTTTTTTAAAAAAAAAAAAAAAAAGTTATGCCCTGGAACCGCTTTCGCATTACTTCAGGGCACTCCTTTTTACAGCCATGCCATTCCGGAAACGAGAAAATTCGATCAGAAAATTTTCGCTCCGGGTGGGATTCGAACCCATAATCTCCGGACCAAGAGTCACTCGTCTTAACAACTCGGCCACGGAGATCGGCAAAAAAATATCTCTACTATCTTCTCAAAACGGGATACTATGTCAAGTAACATTATAATTATTTAAAACACTTAGTTTTCACTTGACTCAAACAAAGATGTACATTTGTACAGTTAAATAATATGATTACAACAGAAAATTTACAAAATGAGTTAACATGTTTCGTCTCCTTCTGGAGACATCATCAGAACAACTNCCTTCCTAAACACATTCTTCTTTACCTACCTTTGCTATTAGAGTTTGTATTTCCAAGTCGGCAAATCTCCTTCCTAAACACATTCTTCTTTACCTACCTTTGCTATTAGAGTTTGTATTTCCAAGTCGGCAAATCTCCTTCCCAAACACATTCTTCTTCCATAACCAAACGGCAATGATGCAAAAGGGTGGAATGTACATTTGCTACTTTTCAGCCATCGCTCTGGGAGGAATCGATTTGCATTGTGAAAATATTTGTCCTCATTTCCCGTTACATAATGTTGGAAGACGACTTGAACCTTGAACAGAAATGGGAGGGAGGGAGATGTTATTTTAATATATCGGGCGTATGTAGGTGATGATTATGAAGATATGACGGCGATTTTACCCTCCATTCGCTGGAATCTTGCAAACCAACTACCCACATTGACCTCACCCAGACTGGGTTGGGCCGGAAAAATGAGCCAACGATACGTAGTGTTCCCAAGCGGTCACCCATCCAAGTACTGACTACGCCCGGACGTTGCTTAACTTCAGTGATCTGACGGTTGAATTTCTAGCATATCAACACAATTCCAGCCAATAGTAGTTTTGGTGGTAGCTCGGGAGGTTTTTCACTTCCTCTGCAATGGGTGGTGGAGCAGTAGCAAGCACTCTATTGAGGTAATATTGTTGTAAGCCATTATCTTCTGACATAGTAGGTGTCACTCCGTTTGAAAATGCTAATGCATGGGTTAAAAAGTGCCCCGAATTGAGCACTGAATATGAATTACAGAGGTTCAAAATTGCCCATAAAGAATGCAAAGTTTCTTACTTTTTCTACAAAATCATCGAAATATTTTGAACATGGTACAAGGTCATTCAGTGAAACGTTGGAATTTGAAAAATTTATATCTCCGGTTCTGTTCATCCTAGAGGAGTCTAGGTCAACGGCATTGTAATACAAATGACGGGATTTTTTTTTATTATTAAAGGCTTTTTTTTAAAGGCTTTTATTTAACTTGCTTTGTATGTGTTCAAAATGAGTTGACATGTTTCGTCTCCTCCTGGAGACATCATCAGATCAACTGATGATGTCATTTTGTAAATTTTATTTTGTAATGATACTAAATGTAATTTAACTGTACATCTATTGTCCACCTTTGTAAAAATTACAAAATGAGTTGACATGTTTCGTCTCCTCCTGGAGACATCATCAGAACAACTGATGATGTCATTTTGTAAATTTTATTTTGTAATGATACTAAATATAATTTAACTGTACATCTATTGTCTATCTTTGTAAAATTTGCAAAATAAAAAGTATTTTAGTCAAGTGAAAAGTTTAAATAATTATATCTCCACCGCGTTTGCAAAATGAAAATTTATGTTTGTACATCCCATTGGATCCAATGGGTTCCGTACGAGGAAAAATAATGGTCTTACGTGCTAAGATGGCAGAATGTATTATATATATATTTTATACAATAATGGAGATACTATCTATGCAGGTAAGTAAATATGTAAAACGATAAATATTTAGANGTCACTTTTCCCCTAAAATAGATTTTAAAAAAAATAGAATCCAGAGTTTGGGCATTTGCCAATAGTTTTAAAGGAACTTAACTTGCCTTGTCAAAGGCATTCTGCCTCATCGTTTAGCACTAAAATTTTAGAATTTTTTTTTTTTTTCAAAAATTTGAGAAAAATGGGTATTTAATCGTATCCAAACGTGTTATATCTCAACAAGTGAAATCACTCCCCTTAACTTGGAATTTTAGAAATTTTAAAAGATTAGAAAAGGGGCCATGGCCAATTGAATGATTATGATGAGATCCACGTTCGACCTCCTACAGTCATCTTTCTTGACAAAAATTGTCGATTTTACAAGAAACTTAAATGGAATGTAACAAATATTTTTTGTTCAAATAAAATAAGAACTAATATTCCTTTTATTTTTTTATTTAAAAAAATAATCAGGGGCGGAGCGCTTAAGAAGGAAGATATACCCTCCATTTGCAGTAAACTTACAAAGTTGCTACCGCCTGGGTTAGGCCGGAAAAAAACAGCATCACGAGGGCGCGAACCCACGTGGTCACTTATAAGGTAAAACCTCTCTGGTAAAAACTTACGGGAACTGGTGTACTCAAAAATCACATTTGAGATCGAATTTCTCTCTGCAATTTTGTATTTCAAGTATAAAATAGAAAACACTTTGGTGCTTCTTCTAAATTGACATTTTAAATAAAACAACCCTATTGCTAAAAACACTATACCGAAGACGTAATTACATCTGGATACCAGCGGACACGATGATGCCACTATTGAATGACGAAACAAAGGAAAGTGGGCGATCTTAAATCGACAAAGAAAAGAGCGATGCTATATCAAGCAAGCATTACTATTGTCGTGCTTGGTTCGGATCTCAAACGTCTAATAATGTAAACATTGATGTAGCCGGATTTACATTAATCAAGATTCTTGATCAAAATTAATGTGTGTATCAACTACTAATTTTTTTTATAGAGTTACGCACCGCTTTCGTCTATTATGTCATCCTCAACATACCATTTACTATACAGGCTGAGTCATTTTAATTCATTTAGTCAATTTTCTTCAAAACATTTTTTTATGTAACCCTACATTTTTGATTATGGTATTTTTTTTTTTTTTTTTTTAATTTGGCTTAACGTCTCTTTAACAACTATTGGTCATTCAAGACGGAGTTTCACCCTCCATTCACTGGAAACTTGCAAACCAATTACCCACATTGACCTCACCCAGCCTGGGTTGGGCCGAAAAAATAGCCAGCATCACGAGGCGGAAACCCACGTGAACACCTACAACCTCGCTGGACGTTGCTTAACTTTGATCTATCGGGAACTCGTTTATTCAACGTTCCATAGACGCTGGCTTTGATTATGGTATTGAATTTTGTATTAAAAAAAAAATAAAAAAAAATTTTTTTTACTTAAAACTTTTTTCGATTTGACATACAGTTTTCGAGATATTTTTTACCTTGACGTGCTCTTAGTAGGAGATATCTAACATGTGTAGCATTTATGCCCATATATTTCAAAATGGGTATGATAATACTTCATATGTTCGATATCCCTTTTCACCCTCCATTCACTGGAAACTTGCAAACCAATTACCCACATTGACCTCACCCAGCCTGGGTTGGGCCGAAAAAATAGCCAGCATCACGAGGCGGAAACCCACGTGAAAATGTTTATAAGTTAAATCGAAAAAAGTTTTAAGCAAAAAATATTTCATTTTTAATACAAAGTGTAATACCTACCACAATCCAAAATGTAGAATTCTATTTAAACAAAGCCGACCTTGAAAAAACCTTGAAAGCGACTTAAAAAATTCAAGGTCACCATAATGTTTCCCCCATTTTTTTTTTTTTAATTTGGCTTAACATCTATTGGTCATTCAAGACGGGGGACCTTGAAAAAACCTTGAAAGCGACTTCAGAGAAAAAATTCGAGGTCACCATAATGTTTCCCCCAAATTTTTTTTTAATTTGGCTTAACATCTATTGGTTATTCAAGACGAGGGTTTTATCCTCCATTCGCTGGAAACTTGCAAACCAGCTACCCACATTGACCTCACCCAGCCTGGGTTGGGCCGGAAAAAAGAGCCAATGATACATGGTGTTCCCAAACGGTCACCCATCCAAGTACTGACCACGCCCGACGTTGCTTAACTTCAGTGATCTGACGGGAACTGGTGTATTCATCGTGGTATGATCGTTGGCTACCCCCAAAATTAATTAATATTTTGTTTCTTAAATAAACCGTTTTCGAGAAAATCGACTATATAAATTAAAAATGACTCACCCTATATCTTCACTTGACTAAAAATTATTAAGGATGTTTATTAGAGCTAACTAGTTTCGTCCTCTCGGGAGAACATCGGAGATAATTTTTGGTCAAGTGAAGATATGGTAAAATATAAACTTCATTATGTTATGGTTATACCTGCTTGACATAATATCCCAATTTAAACAACCTATCGTAGGTAGTTGATACACAAAATATTTTTGAAATTTTATTACATCATGACACCTAACTTCCTTCCTCATTTAAACAAATCAAGTTTCTTAAATCAAATGAATCAAGAAACGGCTGTATCATTGTTCAGTCAAGTTTGTTGAATTAAGAAACGGCTATGTCAATGTTTAGTCAAGGTTCTTGAATCAAGTGAATCAAGAATTGGCTGTATCAATATATAGTCAAGTTTCTTGAATCAAGAAACGGCTGTATCAATGTTAAGCCTACTGGGGAGTAGCTGACCTTGAGTTGACCCATCTGATTGAGTTAGCTTTTTAGAATTGAGTTTCCATCTTTAATTGAGCTAACTAAAACTTCCTTCAAACGTTTCACAATTATTGTGCTAATCTTTTTTAAACACGTTTTCTGAACTTTTCACACGTGACAACCTATCACACTCTCTCTGAAAAAAAAAACATTAAAAACTGTCATGAATGTAAATTTGTGTTATTATATCACAATTTTGTGGGCATCACATAATGACAAGGTACAGGGTGTCCATTTTAAGTGGCAGTGTCCATCTCAATTTATTCCGAAACCGTTGGAGTCACCAAAAAATTATTCTGACCGAATGTTCATAAAAAAGAGGCGGCCGTATTATGATGACCTTGGCTAAATTGTCGAGGTTGTCCTTCAAGGTCAGATGAAGGTCAACTTCATTTTCTCAAATAAGACGACTTGAATTTTATTACATTTTAGGATTCCCCATTTAATTCTACGTACATTTGACTATTCATATTTTTTTTAACTTTTTTGCGCCAAATTTTGGGAAAGTTTTTTGGTCTGACATACCCGTGTGGCATGCATATTGAAATGCATTGCAAGAGTGATTTTTTTTTATAAAAGTGAAAAAAGGAAACCATCGTATAGAAAATGGCGAGAGTTTTCATTCAATATGCTACACGGGTACTGACATACCAAAAAACATTCACAAAATTGGGCGCAAAAAAGTTTAACGAAAACATGAAGTGAATAGTCAAATGTACGTAGAATTAAATGGGAAATCCGAAAATGTAATAAAATTCAGGTCGTCTTATTTAAGAAAATGGAGTTGACCTTCATCTGACCTTCAAGGACAACCTTGACAAGTCAGCCAAGGTCATCATAATATGCCCCCCTCTTTTTTTATGAACATTCGGTCAGAATATTTTATTTTTTTTTCACTCCAACGGTTTCGGAATAAATTGAGATGGCCACTTTAGAATGGGATACCTTGTATTTCTTTTAAAGCTATGAGCTGCACTTTACTAACAATTTTCTCATAAAGCTACCATTGGGTGCTATTACCATAGCTACCCAATTGTCCTCAGGAGGCTTGAGCTACCTACGAATACAACCAGACCAAGTAGAAAATTCGAAAAACCCTATTGCAAAATTTCGACTCGACCAGATTTTAAACCCGGTACATCGCTGGTACAAGCCGAGCGTGATGCACACTCTGCATGGAGGCGCCTTTTGACATTAAGTAACAAAGCAATGAACTCTAGAACCCATTCACACCTGCACGACAAAATGTAGTTATAGGGATTATTTGAGGAATGCTGTCTAACAGAGAGTGCATCCGCAACAAATGACTGATCAAGTGTAGTTATAGGAATTATTTGAGGACTGCTGTCTAACAGGGAGTGCATCCGCAACAAATGACTGATCAAGTGTAGTTATAGGAATTATTTGAGGACTGCTGTCTAACAGGAAGTGCATCCGCAACAAATGACTGATCAAGTGTAGTTATAGGAATTATTTGAGGACTGCTGTCTAACAGGGAGTGCATCCGCAACAAATGACTGATCAAGTGTAGTTATAGGAATTATTTGAGGACTGCCGTCTAACAGGGAGTGCATCCGCAACAAATGACTGATCAAGTGTAGTTATAGGAATTATTTGAGGACTGCTGTCTAACAGGGAGTGCATCCGCAACAAATGACTGATCAAGTGTAGTCATAGGAATTATTTGAGGACTGCACTCTAACAGGGAGTGCATCCGCAACAAATGACTGATCAAGTGTAGTTATANCGTAACTCTGGAGTGGCTGATCATACTTTTGCAGAAAATGCCCTAAAATAAGAACTAAACGGCCGTTTAGGCCATCTCAAACTTTCTCACTTTGAGTTGATACGTTGTCGCGACAAAATTTAAGATATCGGATCGTAACTGTCCAATTCTGGTGAATAAATTAGAAATTTGGCCGTAACTCGAAAACGACTTAGACATATTTTATTTCTGATAAATTTCCTGGGATCGTAAACCATGGTTTGGGGGGGGTTCATTCTAATCAGTGTTCGCTATCTGCTACCCTTTGGGCTGTGGTATTGGAACAGACAACCCCTAGCACATAGGTACACACAAATTTTATATATTTATATTTAATTATGTTAGCTATGGCTTACCTTCCGCCTTCTCTCCCTAAGTTTCTGAGGAATGACTAGCGACGTGGTAATTGTATTGCCGAGGAAGAGAATAAAGAACAGAGCAGATAAAACTGGTACCTGAAAAAGAAGAAGAAAAAACGATTAACGCTAAGTGGCAAAAGTGCCCCTTAGGGTTGCATACTAAAATCTGACACATTACAATATGGGATATTACTCTTGACGTCTTTTTGCACACGATTTTTTTTTTTTTTTTTTTTTTTTTTTTTTTTTTTTTTGTAAGTTAGTCCTTAAGAATTTAATATTCATTCTTGATAATGGAGTAAAATCCGAAATACGCGTATCGAATAATATACTAAAATTTGTAGAACTTTTGTGTTTTTTACCATTTCCATTTCTTGCATTTCATAGTTCTACCAAGTGTCCTTGGCCCCCAAGATGGTTAGTTCTTCGCACCGGGGCTACCTGTGCCCGCAAACACGGCCAAAGACCATCAACACCGTTCCGACGACAACTCACTGTGTTTTTCCTCCGTTGGACCCAGCCGTGCTGCTCCAGATACTTCCTCAAAGAGTTGGTATATAAATCCTTGCTAAAACCCTAAAGTATCTGATCGTGGTCGTTTATGTATGCTGGCTTCTCCTGATGTAAATCATGAGCAGCCAGCAACTATCCATCAAACGCAACTAATATAGAGATGTCAGCATTATGGACAGATTCTGTTGGAGAGACCGCCTTTCTTGGCCTGAAGACACAGTGAGAGTCGTTGAGAACGTTAACAGCACCAACAACAACCAAGTGTCCTTTTTTTGAAAACATTTTCGATATGATACAACTCCACAGAAGTAAGATGAAGAAAGAGTGGGCATAATTAGGGGTTAACTTTTAAATAAATAAAACCCCTACCATATTTAAAAGTTAATATTTTTAACACTTATAATTAACATGTTATTCAAAGATTTAAATAATTAGGGGTTCCGTGGAACCTACCTGCCAAACTGTCTCCTGATGGAATGACATTTGATACAATTTATAAGCGTTGGCAAGTTGGAATGCATATCCTGTGTATAAGAATGGTAACAAGAAACTGAGACCTCTCCACATCCAGGAGTGAAATCCTTCAATGGTAATGTCCATATTGTGTCTCTCACCAAGAGCTTTCAGACGGTAGAGGACGCCTTGCTGGTACCAGAACTGAAGAACTTGTATCACACCTGCAAAGTTAAAATCGTCAGACATTAAAGAGAAGGCTACAGAACTTTTGAAATGGCACCATGAATCAAACTGCTGGAGATTTTGCCCCTTCCCAGCCCAGTGAGTATTTTAAAGACGTCTCCGTGGCAGAGTGCGCATCACACTCGGCTTGCATCACGGAGGTTCCGGGTTCGATTCCCGGACGGGTCGAAAATTTGAAAAAGGTTTTTTCGAATTTTCTACTTGGTCTGGTTGTGTTTGGGGGTAACTCAGCCTCCTGAGGACAATTGAGTAGCTATGGTAATAGCGCCAAGTGGTAGCATTATAAGGAAATTGTTAAAAGTGTAGCTTAGGCTTAGTGATATTGGAGTGAATGTTGAAAATACCTTGTAATGCTATGATGCCCACAAACATTGTGACATAATAACACAAGGAAATATACATTTACATTTTTTTTACATAACAAAAACAAGCCAAACAGCTAACTTGGTTCCATATAAGTTGGTAGAATTAAAATATATTCAAAACTAGCTGTTTGCCCGTGCTTCCTATCAATTTTTGGATATCTCTTTCTGTTTTGGCTAAACAATTAGTGATACCTACATACATACATCTATCGTTACTGTTCGGTTCCCCCTTCGTATATGTGACAACGCCGCGAGTGTAAACGCGACCTGATCATCTGAAGAAATCACACGTCTGCGCAATGGAGTGGATCATTTTATCAACAAACCAATCGACGCTTCTCGCCGGTAGACATCTTTGACCATCGAATGAGAAATATTCTAATCTTTCAATAAGCCTAATTAAAAGCGAGTTCTTATAATTTACAATAATTTTACAACAGAAAAAAACGCTTTTCTCATCAATATAAAGTGAAATCCAACAGTTACATTGAGTTTTATTATTATAGACATATGCTAAACATTCAAAATCTTAATGAGATGAGTTTCTTTGGGCAATCACATACCTCCTTCTCCCACAGCCTGAGTAGCTTATTTGGTAAGAAAAAAATAGATTCTTGAGCGGAAAGTAACCAATAGGAGAGTTAAGAGTAACACATTCGAAAATAGGAGGTTGTTGATTCAATTCCAGGCGAATAAAGACAGTGGAATTATTCCAGGCGAATTATTCCATTGTCCTTGAAAAACCAATGTGACAAAGTAGTAACACATACAAATTCCTTTATTCCTTACTAACTGTTTTGTCCGTGCTTCGATATGATTCTTATATTGCTATTTTGGTTTTTCAAGGACAATGGAATTTGGGGGGGGGGATTACGTACATGTTTGAGTCCACCCTGTATATTGCAACCTTCTTTTTTTTTTAAAAAAAAAAGAAGAGGATTTAAACGTTTTACCAGGGACCAGAGAGGCACGGCCATACTGACTTTTTAATATTTTCTAAATTTCATTTTGCCCGTTCCCAGTTTTGAACTCCTAACTCTGGAGTAACTGGCCATGCCTTTCCAGGAAATGTACTAAAATAAGTACTAAACGGCCATCTAAAACTTTCTCGCTTTGAGTTGATATGTTGTCGCGACAAAATTTAAGATATCGGTCCGATTTTGTTGAATAATTTAGAAATTTAGAATCCAAAAGTTTAAAGTACGTAGAAGCTTACTGAAACCCCAAATATGACATACAAACCAAGTACCTAGCTCTTACCAATCTCCTTTTAAAAGGGACAAGTGAAAACCGCTAAAAAGTGGCTAAAACCACCAACGGTATGTTCGATGCGGCAAAAACCACCAACGGTAAGTTTCGACGCACAAATAGACCACAAACGAAACCTATGTCCCAAATTTCATCCAAATAGGTATATACTAAGTAACAAAAGTGCCCATCACGGCGTACGGCGCGGCGACAAACGGATTTGTTTTATTCGATTTTTGGATTCTACGTACTTTGAAACGTAAAATATCAAATTTTGAGGGGCGGGGGGAGTATTTTTGTTTTCATGACGATTCCAAAAATGTATTATTGAAAATAATAAACCAAAAAAGCAAATCAACAGAACTTACTTATATAAACATTGAAAATCATAAACTGGGGTCTAAACAAATGCCATGTAACCGAATTCGGCCAAATTAAAAGTACGGCCGAACACACTGTGGATATGAAATGATGCACTCGCCACCAGCCTTTGATCCTGGAGCCATTCACTTTGAGAATACTCTCTCTGATTGTGAGTGTGCAGTAGTACCACACAAGAAGAAACATAAAACTCAGCTCTAATGATCTGAAACAAGAAAATCACATTAGATTTGTGTATACAGGAGGCCCAGGTTTGATTACCGGCGGGGTCAGTATTTTCGAAATCAATATTACGTATCGAATGCATTTATATATAAATTTCGGTTAACAACTATAAAGGAAGAGAAAGTAAATATATATACAGGGTGTCCCAAAAGTCCGAGACCACCTGAATATCTTTTGAACGGCTTTATGTGGAGTTTTGAAATTTTGCATGGTATTATATCCCAAATTAAGCCACCTGATGGTATGAAGTCCGAGACCACCTGAATATCTTTTGAACGGTTTTATGTGGAGTTTTGAAATTTATGGTATTATATCCCAAATTAAGCCACCTGATGGTGTGACCAATTTTTTAGGGACGGGTCCTATGTGGCCTCCAGGGGGTCCAACTTTTGTTTTTTAAATACGAATCCCCATCTTGTGATACATTTTCAGAAAGACAATATGATATGTTGTCGCGACAAAATTTAAAATATCGGACCGTGACCGTCCGATTATGTTGAATAATTTAGAATCTAAAAGTTTCTAAGCTTACTGAAACCCCAAATATTTCTAAAAGTAGACGAAGTGTCTAAAACTAGGCGAATTATTTCTAAAAAAACAGGTTCCTCGACATTGGTGTCCTATGCAATCAGTCAATATCCCATTGCAAATAATTCGCCTCTTGGAAGTCATGTCTTGGAAATTTCAAATGGCCGCCATTTTGAAACCAAACACGATAGACGTATCATTTTTTTAGCAAAGTACTTCTAATTCTATTGTCTTTCTGAAAATGTATCACAAGATGGGGATTCGATAAGTTTTAGTCTACTGTTAAAGTTTTTAATTGTCATCATACATCAGTTTTTGGAGGCTAATAATTAACATGACGCCCTAGAACCATGACAATCATTGTAATATAATTACGTCCGTAACATAACAGTTATAAACATAATGATATTACATATTTGCTTCCTGTGTAATTTTACACCAGGACGACTTAGAACGTCTACCATCACAGATCCAGCCAGGGGCCATCAAAACTTTTCGGTAAATATTCATATCAATCTGTTTCTACCATTTTAATTAATCATGCATCTAATAAATGGGGAGAACAGTTGATTTCTTGAGAAAACCGCTACTACTACTACATGGACTCGGCCCGTGAGGATGTCACCCTCAAGTAACTTCTTTTGTAAACTCTAAAGTATGATTTAACTAAACTTACCTAGAATGTACAAACAGATTGAGTAGAGACATAACAAAACCTATAATACTTAAAACTAACTTGAACTTCTCATAGTCGTCCTTATAACGGAATCTAAAACAGTCAGGGAAACAAAAAATTATACAAGTTGAATCAAATTTTAGTATAAAAAATTATACAGGTTGAATCAAATTTTAGTATAAAAAATTATACAGGTTGAATCAAATTTTTGTATAAAAAATTATACAGGTTGAATCAAATTTTAGTATAAAAAATTATACAGGTTGAATCAAATTTTAGTATAAAAAATTATACAGGTTGAATCAAATTTTTGTATAATAACTATAATGGTTTATGTATAAAACGCGCCGGGGTTCTGACCACATAAATTGTTGTCAATCTCCGTTAAAAATATATCTTGCAAAAGGAAGAAAGAAAAGTTGAATCAGTATAACTTTATCACAGGCATTTTTTACGTGGAACTGGATTCTGCGGCCATTTAAAAAACAAAAGAAATATAAATAAAACAAAATCCCAAAGAAAAAAGAAAACAAGTTTTCTGGGCGGACCGTTTTTATAATGGAGACTCTTTGGTCCTAGTGTAAGAAATCTTAGTATATATGCCATTTCCAACACAAAATAATGTAATGAATAAATGCCGTTTTCGCTTCATTTTCACAAATTTGCTTACAACTTTTTTTCTTGGTTTAAATATTATAATTATTTAAATTATACCTAATTTTTAAATTGAACAATAAGTAGGGAACATGTAATAAAATGAGTATTTCCCGTTGGAATAAGTAAAAAAAAATCTTAAATACTATTACAAAAAAAATCGAAATTTGCGATCTAACGTCATTTTTAGATGGTTCGTCCCAAAATTTTCCTTACTTTATTTTTTTGTTCGGGATATTGCACCAAAATTTGGTCCGGGATTTTTTTTTTCAGTAGAAAGTCGATTTAGGACAGTTCTGTTCCAGATGCTCACTTGTCATTTCTATTCAGTATGGACACATTTACATTGGCCAGTATAATTTGCAGATAACGTCCATTAGGACCGCTCTGTCCCAGATACTCACTTGTCATTTCTATTCAATATGGACACATTTACATTGCCCAATATAATTTGCAAATAGCGTCCATTTGGTTTTGGCAAACTCTGCTCCATATCGTTCAGCGCATCTTTTCTCTTCCATAAATTGGATTTAAATTTTTCTAAACATTCTGTATCCGCCGAACTATTTTGCAATCTGAAATCAATCAATTATAAACACTCTAGTGAAGGCGGCGGTGCTGCCATGTGTCTATGGACACAGAGGGGATCTCTCTCAACTCATTTTTTTCATTTTGGCCAGTAGACTATTTGGCAAAATATAAGTCGACAGAGAAACGAACTCTTTCGATAGGAGCATTTTAATTTTTTGGTGGCTTAACTTTTATGGTTATTCGAGATGGAGGTTTTATCCACCATCTGCTGGAAACCTTACCCAGTCTGGGTTAGGACGGGAATATTCCAGAATCATGAGGGCTCGAACCTGCTTGGTCAATACAAAAACCAATTGTTTGTATTGACCAATCACAAAATGTTAATAGTGGTGAATCAAATCGAGACATCAAAAATGACAATTAAGAAACCGATCCAGGACCTAGTTCTGGTTCAACCCAAAATGTTAGCCCCAGACCCTCGAGAACTCTACCTCGATACCAAGGAAGTTTTTTGACTATGTTTTGTATAAATGATGATCTTAATCATCCTTAAAAAATTGTGTGTGGTGGGGGGGGGGGACC
>CM022876.1:40937336-40951346 GCA_012654025.1 Pachypsylla venusta
TTTTTAAATCTATTAATCTTAAGCAGAAAGTTGAGATTCCGATCCGCTCACACAATCACACTGCACGAAATCTAATAAAATAATTTTTTTTTAAATCTATTAATCTTAAGCAGAAAGTTGAGATTCCGATCCGCTCACACAATCACACTGCAGGAATAGGGAGATTAGAAATTTGCAATTTATTTTTCAAGAAATGTGATAAAGAAATTGACAGAGTGAATCATTCATGAGAATACCCAACAGGGGAGAAAAATCAAACGAGTTGGCGTTCTTTTCCTTGATTCTACCATGACACAACCTTTTGTTCGGTGCCAACTCTCTTTAGCTGGGTGGCAAGGTAACCCTAGCTTACTTCTCACAGTATCCGCAGAAACAGCTTCTAGCTACTGATCTCTCATCATTGGTTTGAAATAGTTTTTTAAAGATTGGATACCCTTCCTAACACCAAACTTTCTGTGCTTACACGGGCTTAGGACCACCACCTAATGAAGCTGGCTTGCTCCCCTCGGTGATTACATTATTATTCTTTGTAATGACCTATGTCCTCATATTCTCTATTCTCAAAAAGTTCAATGATATCTTCGGTTACGGTCAATTTTGAAATTTCCAATGAAACACTAAAGCAGCAATTGCAACTTGTACTCAAGATAGTGGTTCACATTGTCATAGAGCCGTCCTCACGATGGCCAGTACTGCGCATGCGCATCAGAAGGACTTGGAACGCGACTATTTCAGTTCCAGACAAGAGCAATGAATTCGCCATCATCATTCTCTTCTTCATCAGCCTTATATACCAATTTATTATTTTCTTCGTTACCAGAATATTTTTTCTATTTACTCACTCATACCTATGAGTGAGTTTAAACAAATTAACTAAAATATACAAAAATGTGTTTTTTTTTAAAAAAAAAAATATTTCTATCATAGGTTTGGAAAAACCTGTATGTAAATGTAAATATATATTTCTTTTGTGTTAGTATGTCACAATTATTGTGGGCATCATAGCATTACAAGGTACTCTCAACAATCGTTTCAATATGACTAAGCTACACTTAAACAATATCCTTATAATGCTACCACTTGTCGCTATTACCATAACTTATCAATTATCCTCAGGAGGCCGAGAAACACAACCAGACCAAGTGGACATTTTTAAAAACCTTTATCAAATTTTCGACCCGTCCAGGGATCGAACCCGGAAGCTCCTTGGTGCAAGCCAAACCTGTATGTACAAATAGTTGCTGTTAATAAAAGGAACACCTGGTCAGCGTCTATAGCACGTTGAATACACAAGTTCCCGTTGGGTTACTGAAGTAGTTAAGCAACGATGCAAACGTGAGGTTAAAAAAAAAAAAAAAAAAAAAAAAAAAAAAAAAAAANAAAAAAAAAAAAAAAAAAAACACTAGTTGTTCTAAAACATGATAGAGCAAGTTTTATAAATTAATAAAGTCCCTCGGTATATTAAAACTTGATTAGGTAGTTCACGATAAGCTAGGTGACCTCTCATATGATAACATAACACAATCTACCAAAGGGTGAGAATTATTTCTATTTTATTTTAGATCTCAGTTATTACATTTTCATAGCATTAAAATGTTGTTAGTTTTTTTACAAAAAAAAGAGAAAAAAATCTTCATCTTCAAGCGAACTATGGAAAAATATCTCTGTAAAAAGGTGACCAAATTAGGAAAATATGAGCTACTGGGTGGAGAATTAATGAAAATGTGAAGCGACACATATCTCCAATTGATAGCTCCTTCTTAAAAAGGATTCACCTACTTGGATAAACAACAAACAAACCTGCCTCTGGTGAGCAAAAAGAACTGGTGCCTGGTGCATACTAAATTCGTTCGCCGTACATTCAATAATTGTTCGAAATTAATTACGTTTCGTATTTAGGTCAAATCTAAGGCAAATTTCATCTTAAATAAGTTATGTTCCCGATCGCAATAAACCAGGGAACTTACAACCAAACAATTCCGAAAACAAGAACATTCATTCAGAAAATTCTGTGCGAAGTTGACGGTATGAAACTACCATAATTAACTTGTATAGAAAGATTAAGTAATGAAGCTTTCGACAGAAATAACTTTCTTACAGTTTGATGCATTTGACTAAAGTAGAGAGAAAATCCTAGGGGGAAATATTTACGACAACTACTATTACGTCTTCATTGTGTGATATGTTAGTACGATAAAGTAAGTCACTTCACGTAAATGAACACACGTATTTATTTTATTGACATTAAACTTAAACTTACTTCATTTATGTTTGCTAGGGTGCTCGCAGACGGCCGCATTTATACTGATCTTATATGGAGTCTGCAAATTGCTCGATCTGTGCACTCCCATAAGAACATGTGTATTTGTTGTACCCTGCATATATACGAAAATGTGTGCAACGTGATAGGATAAGCAATTATGGGTTGAATGCAAGCACCTTTATTACAAATGTTCCAAATATAAACGATTCTTTTCCTCTTAGTTTGTAAGATTTTAAATATTCAAACAGGTTTAATCGCTGATCGCTGACTCATCACAGTTAGCAAATCCTAGATTGGTGAAAGTAAACTAAAGATTCCTTTGGGTGGTATATAATTAACACACTAACAGCGTTAATGTTTCTCTTTTTAAGTTAAATATTGAACTCTGTTCATCTTTAGAAATACAAAAACTTTCATTGAAAATACCTTTACATTATTTATCATGTGTTTACTTACTTCTAATTCTTTATATTCATTAGAAAGTTCTTCAAAATGATCCTTGCATTCTTCTAGAGAGGAATACTCCATTTTCAAAATGAAAAACACTTAACACTGACAAAGAATCTTAGTTAGGTAATATCTTTTAATATTATAATTGATAGTTTTACATTATCAATGACATCAACAGAAAATCCTTGAACCTTGAAAATTTAGGAAAAATAGATAAGAATTAAAAATTTTATGAGGAACTCAAATTCATGATGATAATTGATAAAAACTTAAAAACAAGAAGAACAGTTTGTTAAAACAGATTTGCTAACTTCTCATTTTAAAAAACAAAACAACGCTACTTTTTACATTCGGGTCTAGAACCGGGGAGGAGTGTCTGTCAACAAAAATGTTTTTTA
Source organism: Pachypsylla venusta (assembly GCA_012654025.1). Lineage (NCBI taxonomy): Eukaryota > Metazoa > Arthropoda > Insecta > Hemiptera > Aphalaridae > Pachypsylla > Pachypsylla venusta. Next base: position 40,940,448 of record CM022876.1, read on the forward strand.
AAAACAGTTTCTTTTTTAAATTCGCTTTTTTATTGGCCGTCATGGGTCCATGTTGGACAATTTTACATAATGTCCGTAAAAACATTTCCTTACCTCCCTAATTGGGTTAAATTAAAATTGGTTAAAAATAATTCAAAGGGTTGCCAGGCACTCCTCCCCGGTTCCAGGAGCCTTTTTATCGTTAACAGAAAGGGCGGGTAATTTTTTAGAAATTTGGACACGACTCCAAGCAGAAATGTAGGGTACCGGTCATGATAAGTTCTTGTGCAGAAAATAATGACGTCACGAATACCGAGTAGCCCCTCTGTTTTTATGTTTACTTAAATCATGTTCATTTTTACATAGTCAGTCACTGAAAGGTAAATTTTTTTGACAATATCTAAAAGAGTTTTTTTTGGTAGAAACTGTAGAACCCATTGTCGCAGTAATGAATCATTTTATACACCACCAGTAGAGTGTAGATACTGATTTTGTCATATCGTCCTCACGATGGCTGACTCAAATAGTAACAATGCAACGTGGTGGTGGCTCTGGCGGATACAGAAGACCTATATCCAGCACTGTCCCTGAAGCACTTGGCAAAGCAAGATAGAGTCTGACTATAGTCTATAGCTATAGTAATATTTACATGCAAATTAAGAACAGTGATTCAATTTGATATATTCAGATTTATTCAATGACAATAAAATTGCACTAAATACATAGTAGTTATAGTCTCAAGGTGAGTTTTCACGGGAGCGTCTCTAGCGTCTGCGATTCTAGTGGTCTTCCATACACGCGCCAGCCATCACAAAATCAACACATAGACCTTACAGACGCGAAACATCTAAAGCTGAGTAGCTCTTAGGAAAACACACGTTAAAACAAACAAAAATGTAGTATAAAAAGCCACTTTTTCTATGAAAAAGTTTTTTAAAAAAATAAAATAGGTAAATAAATATTCTGATTGAAATTTCGTAGTGGCAGATTTTAAAAGCCCAGTTCGAATGAATGTTGCGTTCCATTTTGACCAATAAAACGTTATCAATATAAAAATCGACGATAAAGATTCAGAGTTCAGTGAAATTAAAAATTTAAATTAGTAGATAGTCATCATCAGACCACTCCGAGCACAGCTAGGATAGAACGATGTGAACACTATCACAACTTGACACGGAAGTGAACTTATTATGGCTACTTATAATATTCAGACTGTCATCATCAGACCAGAGCTGGGATAGAACGATGTAAACAATATCACAACTTGATACGAAGTGAGCTTATTATGGTTACCAATAATATTCAGACTGTCATCATCAGACCAGGGCTAGGATAGAACGATGTGAACACCGAACACTATCACAACTTGACACGAAGTGAGCTTATAATGTCTACCAATAATATTCAGACTGTCATCATCAGACCAGGGCTAGGATGGAACGATGTGAACACTATCACAACTTGACACGAAGTGAGCTTATTATGTCTACCAATAATATTCAGACTGTCATCATCAGACCAGGGCTAGGATGGAACGATGTGAACACTATCACAACTTGACACGAAGTGATCTTATTATGGCTACCAATAATATTCAGACTGTCATCATCAGACCAGGGCTAGGATAGAACGATGTGAACACCATCACAACGTGACACGAAGTGATCTTATATAGCTACTAAAAATATTCAGACTGTCATCATCAGACCAGAGCTAGGATAGAACGATGTGAACACTATCACAACTTGACACGAAGTGAGCTTATTATGGCTACCAATAATATTCAGACTGTCATCATCAGACCAGAGCTAGGATAGAACGATGTGAACACTATCACAACTTGACACGAAGTGAGCTTGTTAAACCTAAAATCTGAAAAAACTTATTAAATCTCATTTCTCTTATCTTAATTTACAATTTAACTAATTAAACTCTGAATCGATATCGTCAATATTTTCATTTTTATTATTTTACGTTTTTTTAACTTGTTTTTGGTCCCCTTCCAAGGCACCCAAGTCTATGCCGGTCTTAAAAGGCAACTAAGGGCAGGGTCGGAAACGTTATTTTTTGCATTACCCATGCAGAAAACAAGGAGAAGCTACTGCATTATCTGTAAGGATTCTTTAGTATCAACAACTCATGGCGAGTTGTTCCAAACCAGCCTCGCGGCTGTTAACCTATGATGATGACTATTTAGAATAGACTTCATATTACTTATCAAGGTATCAATAAATTAATATTAAGATTCCTGAACTTTTCATTAAAACAGAATATTGTTAACTTTTAACTCAAATGGGTTTGTATTCAAAGTGATATGCTTTCGGATTTAAGGAGTATTTTTAATGTAAATAAGGAGGGTACCTTGGAGCCACATTTTTTATAAATACATGATATGCTATTCTTAGATGATGAATCCATGATATGCTATTCTTAGTTGACTAATTCTGGTAAATCTATCGATTAGATTGTTCATTACTGTCCAATAAGGCAATTAATAAACAAAACAATTTCATATAAATATAAAATAATCAGATATATACAGAGTGATTCAATATTGAAATTACCATGGCAATGGACGATTGCATCATCAGTTTATGTAAACAAACATTGCTTTTAACCCTAATATTGATATTTTTCTTACCGAGGGCGTAACTTCTTCCAATACATTTATTACTTGCTAACTTTCCATGAGAAAAAGTAAATCATACTTGAGATTGTAAGAAGTTACTTGAGAATGACATACCCACGGTCCGAGTCCACCTGAGCTGATGGTGTAAAATAACACAGAAAGCAACTTTGTAATATCATTATGTTTGTAATTCATTTTCTTGCGTTACTAATGTAATTGTATTACAGTGATTGTCATGGTTCTGGGGGGCCATGTCAATTATCAGCTTTCAAGAACGGATGTATGATGACAATTAAAATCATTAGCAGTAGACTACAACTTATCTGGAGCTTCTGTCTCATACATCTGGCTACCATCGGACACGATGATGCCACTATTGATTGATTGATACACTTTAGCTGTAGACTACAACTTATCTACAGCTTCTGTCTCATACATCTGGCTACCATCGGACACGATGATGCCACTATTGAATGAATGAATATTTTTCGATTAATATTAAATATTTTTTGTTCTAAGTACACCCTTGCATATTAATTTGTAGAAAATTTCTCTGCTTACTCCACCAAAGAATTGACCACATAAAATATAGATTCGTAAGATAACAGAAAAAAATCTTTCAATTTTGAACCTCCCTGTACATTGTGATCGAAAAACTTTAATCTAAAGATTAAAATAAGAAAAATAAATATTTTGATTTTGGTGAATGATTGGCTACGAGTGTCTCCATTTTACTTGTGGGATGGCATCATCGGAACAGCCAAGAGTTCAATTTAACACGTAAACATTATAATTTACCTATGTGCGATATCACAAAAAATGTTCACCCAGAAGGCAGTGGAGACGCAAGTCATGAACAAAGGCCCTAAACAACGGGGGGGGGCATGGCACCACCGTTATAAGAAGCATAACAGTAAGGCCCGAATATTTTAAAGCTATACATGGTCCGAAATGACCCCAAATGACTTTAATTTAGGTCTATCAGGGGCCCCGAAAATATTCCTGCGGAATAATAAAGTGGACCTATTAAGGGCTACTATAGGACTTACTGGGTCCATCAGGGTTAGATGTTCCAGAGAAATCTTGATATTCTCATGGCCTAAAGACTGTCAGGGGAACCGACTTTTTTCGACGATGAGCCTTGGCAAAAATCACTTTTTAACTCCTGCGAGGCCGCCTCCACCGCCACTACTGAGTATCCAAGAATGAATATTTGAATAATTTCGACGAGTAACGCCCAGATAGATTTTAACAAAGTTTACATTTATTTATTTCAGTTTGTAACATTGAATAAAGCTTTGGCCAGATGTCCACACTGTCGCAAAGTGTAAGTAGAAGAGATTGCTAAACATTATCAACTCAAAATCTAAAAGTTACTTTCCTGAGAAGGACACACAGATGCTTTTTTAAATGAAAATTATACAGAGTGTCCATTCAGGGTCCCATGTGAATAGGGGGACTTAAAAAGAATACTTCCCAAAGCACCCAAATCATAAAAAAAACGACTAAAGGCAGGGTGGGAAACGATATTCTTTCTATTACCTATGAAGAAAGCAAGGAGAAGCTACTGCATTATATCCTTCCTATGTCCCCTGTGGATAGGGGGACTTGCAAGGCACCCCAAGTCCATGCCAGTCGTAAAAGGCGAGTAAAGTAAAGATCGGAAACCATATCTTTTCCTTTTATTCACTTTGTGTTTGATTATTTGCATCTTCAATTCCCATCTATAAAATGTTAAAAACATAATTTACTGTAATGTGACTATACTTAAGGACTGGAGTCCGGAGAGCGTTCAAAATGTTATGGGGGCATATGGATCAGTTTTTATATTTGAAATCAAATTGTACATTGACGTCAACAGGTAAAATAGAGACAAACGTATGAATTGGCAGCACTAAGGTAGAAGGTTCTGAAATTGAAAATAATAAGCACTGAATGACCAAGGGCAAGAGGGGGGGGGTCAGGTATTGTACTTTTGTCAATAACAAATGTAAAGGTCACGAGAATTCTGGCTCTGAGTGAATTTTCCCCACTGTTTAAGTCAAGGAGATCTCGTACATTATTTCCATTTTTTCATTATGTTTTTAAAACAAAAACTCTGCCAATAAAATAATTCAAAAATCGAATTAAAAAAAAAAAGTTTGTCTTCTGCCCTTTGTACTCTATACTCGTACACCGCACACTGTCCGCGACACTAATTTTGATGAAATTTGATTCCAACCCGGTACCACCCAGGATACCTTAGAGACAAAATCAAATTTTTAATTTCTCCCACCCCCACCCCCCTTGAGCTTTCAAATTCTAAAAAAAAATAGCTACGGGTAGGTTTAAAATTTGTCAAATCTCAATAAACCATTCCTTATTTGCTATCTTCTGCTTAAGAATTTTCGTTTTCAGCTTGTCAAATTTTACCATAACGAATAGAACAGAAAGTGTGGAAACTTATAAGTTACATGTGGACAGCCGCTAGAGTGCGTCATATGACACTTAGGTAAAATTATGACTATGCACACCAAAAAACGATATAATTATTATTATTGACAATACTTCGCAGTGAAATAAGCAGTTTTTTGAGATACAACAATTCAGAATTCTAAATTAATATCAAGGAACGACGCGAGCGTCCAGTGCGCCATCTCCGTGATAATGCCATATATTGCTTTCAGAAGTTCAGAACTTCTTCTGATTCCTGAAAGTACTTCCCGTACATAGGTTGTTTGCGCTTGATTTTTACAATTTGTTAGCCACCAAAATTATTGTAAAAATAGGGAAATATTTGCAAATTGTTGAATAATGTTCGGCTGGTGTCGTAGCTTTCTAGTAAAAATATTATTTCATTTACAAATGTATTTATCGCAGCCCCCTAATGAAAATATGTAATAATTTTTTATTATTATTAATGATAACTCAATAATAAAATAAATCTTCTTGATCTCCTGGCAGAAATGAAAAAAATTATATTCCAAAAATTATAAACAACATAATTATTACCCCTGTTAAGATTACAGTATGCATACAAAGAACAGTTTTTTTTGTCGCTTCACGATAACGATGTTGGTGTGCACACTCAATCAGCTGATATGCTGATAGCAAAATATTCCAAGTCGCCCAATTTACACTATTATACTAGCGCTAAAGCTTCACCGCCACTCCGCCCCATGTGTTAAATAAATTAATCAATTTTCTTCACTTTCTGTTTTTTCGTTGTGATTTAAGTTTCAAATAGAGAGACTTCGCAAATCTCTTATGTGGTCCCCATAATCAATACAAAAACGATAAGCTTATGCGTTTCTTGTCTCATAGCCGGAATATTTTTTTCGCAACACCACGATATACGAAAACGAAGACTTAAGCGCTTCTAGCGGATAATTAAAGAAATCCTTTTCACAAAACAAACAACACAATCGTGTTTTTAGTCGTAATATTCTTATGCCATAATATTCAAAAAGCAAGACGTATGTATAAAATACTCAAAGAACTTGAGACTTGAGGTTTAATAAATTCTAGTGTGGTAATACAATTAAAAGATACTAGTTTAACTTTTTTTTAAATATTTATTAAAAAATGAACACTTGCCAGAAAAAAAAAAGTTTCATAAAAGTCAATATATTAGAGAGATTTTGCAAATTTATCGTAATACGAAAACCATCCCGAAAACGATGTTCTGTTTCGTATGCGATTTTCGGAGCTCAGTTTTCATTTTGGGAGTCCACATAATTCGAGTAGTTTATCGGGCTGATTTTTTGGTAAACGAAAAGGAAACTTGTTGAGAAAATCCCACGTAGTTTCAAAATATATATAATTCAGTTATGAGATGAAACTTTTTTTCTGGCAAGTGTTCATTTTTTTTATTTCTTTTTCATCCGAGTATTTGGTGTTTCATTTGTGTACCTAATTAGTATTTGCTTTTCTGTTGCCTATCAGTCTATTGGGATGGAAATGTCTGTTGAAGATTGTCTATTGAGATGGAAAATGTCTATTCATTCAGACTATCGATAGTTAAAAGTTTTAAAAAAAAGTTAAACTAGTATCTTTTAATTGTGTATTATATTACAACACTAGAATTTATTGAACCCCAAGTTCTTTGAGTATTTCATACATACGTCTTGCTTTTTGAATACTATGGGATAAAAGTGATAGACTAAAAACACGATTGTGTTGTTTGTTTTGAAATGTGAAAAAGTAAGTTTTCGTATATTTAGTTGTTGCGAAATCTAAAAAATTCTTCGTCTATGAGACACGAAACCCAAAAGCTTATCGTTTTCGTATCAATTATGGGGACCCCATAACAGATTTGCAAAATCTCTCTATTTTGAAACTGCACAGGATTTTCTCAACTAGTTTCTTTTTCGTTTAGGAAAAAAGCAGCTCATAATATACTCGAATTATGGGGACTCCCAAAATTGAAAACCCAGCTCCGATAATTTTTATCATGTTCAGGGACGAAAACTCGACACAAATTCGTTTTCGGGATGGTTTTCGTATTTCGATAAATTAGCGAAATCTAATATTATGAAAGACTTGGCATAAAAAGCCAGTGATGGCCAATTTTATAAAATAAAATTTTTACTATTTAATTTAACTAATAAAAGATAAAATTTATTATTAAAACAAAATAGGCGAAAAATTGAACTTAAAAATAATAAAAAAAACATTGCCCAAAACAAACGAAAATTATAAAATATACAAAAACAATAATTTATAACCAATTCTACAACATATCCCATTTTAATTTTATAACCAATTAAAATAACAGAAAAGATTTTAAATATGTTAATTTTCGTCGGATCGACTTTTTCAAATTTACCAATTAAAATAACATTAATTTATAGCCAATTCTACAACATATCACATTTTACGCAGTCTAGATATCTCAGAAACTGTTGAGAATACAAAAAAATATTCATACCAAAATGTCATGATAACAAGGAGTAGATTTTGTGTTGACCTTGGTAGATGTCAAAGTTGTCCTTCAAGTTTATTTCAAGGTCAACTTTCGTTATTTAAATACAACAAATTTTTTTCATGATAGAATTATCCATCAACTTTTCCATATTCACTCAAATGTTATTTTGGTTTATTATTTTCAATAATGAACATTTGAAAGTGTCTATGACACGTTGAATACACCAGTTCCCGTTAGATTACTGTGGTTAAACAACATCCAGCAAAATTTAGCTAAGTGGGTGACCACTTAAGCTCGCGCCCTCGTGATGCTGGCTATTTTCTGGCCCAAACCAGGCTGTATGAGGTCAATAAAGGTAGCTGGTTTGCAAGTTTCCAGCGAATGGAGGGTGAAACCTCCGTCTTGAATGACCAATAGATGGTAAAGAGACTTTAAGCAAAAAAAAAAAATCAGTTGATGTTGTTGTTCTTTTCTAGATTCAGGTTTGGAAATTTCTTATAAGAATAGACTATCAGAAAAGTTTTGATGGCCCTTGCCGAGAACTGTGATGGTATGCGTTCGTGAGGATGATCATCAGCCCATCATTAATAGTTACAGAAGAACTGTGGACTTGACTTCGGTTGAATAAAAAAATCAAACGGAAGTTACTATTTTCTTTTATGATTGAAAAGAGGCGATTTTTGTTCAAATGAAAAAAATTCTGGCCAGTGAGCATGATCAGGAGTCGTAAGAAAAAAACCTGCCAAATTAGCACATGGGTTTATTATTTTACCGTCCAAAAAATGAATCCAACCACTTGGATTCTGCTTTGTTTAGATTTCACTCTACTAGACTTGTAAGTTGTACAGTTTGGCATACAAAATACAAAACTAGTAATATTAACTTGTAGTTTATTATGTAAAATTCAAGTTTAGAGTACAATGGGATTTATTATTCAAAGGAGATATCACTAGAATTTAGAATGAATGGAAGGGAAATTTTTTGATTTTGGAGTTCAATAAGGTAATTCAATAAGATCTCTACCTAATTTTAGTATGGCACATTAAATATGTGATTTAAGGTATTACACTATTTGTCATTCGACTTCAAACAGTACCAAATAGTGTGATCGACAAATATATTTGATTAAATTCGCTATTTTATTTAAAACACATGAGTGACCAAAATTTTTCTAAATAGTCTGATAGGGTTTAAACGAATGACAAACAGGTTTGTCATGTTTGATCGTTTTTGATATCTACTTAATTAATCTTCTTTAAAAAATATTTCTGAGGCGACTGTGAACACCCAAGCCTTCATTTATCGAAAATACACAAATGAAGAAAAACTGAATTAACTTTGGATCAGAAATCGTAATGGAAAAATAGAAAATATCAAAATTATTCTGGTTGCTATGGTATAATACACAACAAAATTTGAAATTAAATAATTTTGTCTGAAGTCTCATCAAATGAGATGGGCGCATAAATATATAGCAAACACACAAATTCAATAAATATACATCAAATAAAGTGGCCCAAAATTTTGGAATCATGCCAAATAGTGTGATAGGGGCACAAATATATACCAAACACACAAATTGAACAAATTATACATCAAATAACTGGTACACAAATTTTGGAATCATGACAAATAGTGTGATAGGGGCAGAGATATATACCAAACACACAAATTGAACAAATTATACATCAAATAAATTGGCCCAAAATTTTGGAATCATGACAAATAGTGTGATAGGGGCACAAATATATACCAAACACACAAATTGAACAAATTATACATCAAATAACTGGTACACAAATTTTGGAATAATGACAAATAGTGTGATAGGGGCACAAATATATACCAAACACACAAATTGAACAAATTATACATCAAAATAACTGGTACACAAATTTTGGAATCATGACAAATAGTGTGATAGGGGCACAGATATATACCAAACACACAAAATGAACAAATTATACACCAAATAACTGGTACACAAATTTTGGAATCATGACAAATAGTGTGATAGGGGCACAAATATATACCAAACACACAAATTGAACAAATTATACATCAAATAAATTGTGCCAAAATTTTGGAATCATGACAAATACCACCTTCATTTACAATATACTCGTACAGTGTTTGAATTATTTATTTTTTATTTTTATTTTATTTATTTATTTATTTATTAAAACGAGACACTTGAAATATCTGAAGAACGGATTGAAAGTTCGAAAAACGCTGAAACAAGTATGTCTTTATTCTAAAGGGGAAAATTTTTCTAGTTTTTTCGAACTTCTAAATTTTACCACATTCATAAAAACTTGACTCAGGGTCGGACCAATGACCTTTTTTGTTCAGCGAAACGAGGGTAAAGCCCACGTTCTGAATGGTAAAGAGACGTTAGGTCAGAAAAAAATCAGTCTATCAGTCGAGTGTGGGAAAAATTATTTAGGATTTTACAAAACTAATCAATGTCGATACATAATATATTAACAATAACATTCCATAAAATAAATATTAATAAAATAAAACATTTAGAAAAGAAAGAAAAGAAAAATACTGACAAACATTTGATTGGAGCCCAATAAAAATGTAGCAGATGACAGACAAGCAGAAGAAAAGAATTTTGAAAGTGTTACTACGACCTCACAAAAATAAATTTATATAACTATAAGCAAACTAAAAATTTGAGGGACTTTTCAAATACAGGGTTATCAAAAAATACCGTTCCTATATAAAAAATTCACAACTTTTATTTATCTAGTGATAGGTATATTTGAAAAATAACTTCATTTTTTTTAGTTACAAGGTTTGGGAGATTTTAAAATGAAATCCCACAAGGTTTAACAGCGAACTAAAATGTCCGATTTTGGGAAAACGGGTGGTCAATAATTAACACTCAGAAGTGTATAAATGTTCCAATAGTTCCCGCGATTCGTGTTAAAGTTGTCAAATTTGAGCGGTATGTGACCGTAGATGATGTGAGACGTACGGGTAGACCTCCTTCTGGACGATCGGTTGAAAATATCCAACCCGAAATATCACAAAATTTTGTCGAACGGACACAATTTTCTGATATAATTGTCCAATGTCCACACCTAATATAAACAATCTCCATGGCCCCCAAGATGGTTCGTTCTTCGTACCGGGGCTACCCGTGCCCTCGGGCACGACCAAAGACCATCAACACCGTTCCGACGACAACTCACTGTGTTTTTCCTCCGTTGGACCCAGCCGTGCTGCTCCAGATACTTCCTCAAAGAGTTGGTATATATGCTACGGTGATGGTGGATAGTTTGTGATTGTGTGCAGTTGCCGGTGGATGTAGGAAATTATTCTCAAATGTTTAATCGGAATTTTTTTAAATATGCCGAGATTTTTTTTTTTTTTT
>CM022876.1:40955310-40967824 GCA_012654025.1 Pachypsylla venusta
AAATATAATGTGCGAAGCCGTCTCCTCTTCCTCTCCACACATCCTGCACATCACTGTTCCCTTGTTGAGTGTTTCCTTAGAGCACGGTGACCCGTCAGCAGCCCAATCACTAATCTGATGTCACGTCTGCTGAGATTCACAATTTTCTTTGCTGTTTTCTATGAGGGGCCAGTAATCATCCTCTTAGGGAAAGGAAGTCCCGTGACCCCGTTCCAGGTCTCCTTGTGTTTTTCAAAGACCCAGTCTTATATAGCTGCCTTGGCCAAGCATTTCGCTATGCCAACCGCCGGCTCCGGGCCAGGGAAGGCTGTCGAGGAACCGGCCCTGGCTAGCTCATCAGCTTTTTCATTTCCCTCAATGCCCTCGTGTCCAGGTAACCAATTTATATGGATCCTGTTCCTCCTCGACACCTCATTGAGGAGCTGTTTACACTCCCAAACCAACTTGGAGTTGATTTGCCTCAAGAGCCTTTAGGGCTGTTTGACTGTCTGTGTAGACCGAAATTGTCCTATTGTTTAGGTCCACTCCCAAACCAACTTGGAGTTGGTTTGATTTGCCTCAAGAGCATTTAGGGCTGCTTGACTGTCTCTGTAGACCGAAATTGTCCTATTGTTTAGGTCCACTCCCAAACCAACTTGGAGTTGGTTTGATTTGCCTCAAGAGCCTTTAGGGCTGCTTGACTGTCTGTGTAGACCGAAATTGTCCTATGATGTCACAACGAGTGCATAATTTGTAATTTACAAGAAATAGAAATCATGAAAAATATTTGTCTCTGCAAGCTGTTTGCCAATTGAGGCTTATGTGCAGGAGCTTATATAGCCCTAAGGAGGAATCTAGATCACGAATATAACTGGTTTCCCACGCTTCGCTACAGTTACGATATTCATCTACAATTTCAATATTTAAAACTTTTCAAATTTGGATCTTTCATGGTACCTACCAAAAAAAAGAAAAAAAAACAAAACAATATTTTACTTAAGGATATTATTTTTTGAACTGCGGCACAACTTTGTATCGAATTTCAGTTTCCGCGCGCGTCCCGATGTGGTGCCTTTTTATCAATTATGAATTCTCAATGGAACCTACTCCCAGGGTGAGTAGAATATAAATGTTTGTACTATAGAACACCTTTGTATTGAATTTCAGCTTCCTCGCTCGTCCCGATGTGGTACTTATCAATTACGAATTCTCAATGAAAACTACCCCCAGAGTGAGTAGGATATAAATGTTTGTACTATAAAAACGGTAATAGCTAGAACCTTAAATTTAAAAATACAACTTAGCATTGAAAACTCGACATCTCAAATTTCAGCCCATTCCCATTACAATATTTTTTTTTTATATAGATAAGGAAAGTCGTGTGATGTTCACACCAGATTTTTTATAAATACCTTGTATTGACTCTCCATCATGGCACACAACACTAGATTCAACCTTCTCATAATCCACACCCTCCTGCCAACTTTTGTCGATGATTGAATAGTCTGAAAACCAGAAATGATTAAAGATACAATCACATTACTGCAGAGGGTTATGACGAAAAAACCGCCAAGAACACTCTTTATATTAAATGGGTGACATCAGAGTGTTCAATGGCGACCAGATGTATTAGACAGCTGTAAATAAGTTATTTAAAATAAAAAATTGAATAGAACCCTTTCTACAAAGTCACACCCACACACCTACTTGAGAAAAACTCTGCCAATGTGACACATGGGTTTATTATTTTTGTGGCAAAAAAATACCCCCCAGCAAAAAATTCAGGGGGGTTCTCGTGACGATTCCAAATCTGGGGCGTAATTAGACTCTAAATTTGACATACCTACTAAATTTGAAGTCTCTGGCTCTTACCATTCCCTTTTTAGACAAGATTAATAAAAACCGCCAGCGGTATATTTGATTGAACTCAAAAGTTTCGGGGCTAACTGAGACCCCAAATATGACATACATACAAAATTTCAAATCTCTAGCTCTTACCATTCTCCTTTCAGACAGCAATACTGAAAATCGCTAAAAAGCGTCAAAAATCGCCAAGGGTGTATTCGATTGCACCCAGTTTAGGGGAAAATTAGATCCCAGATGGGATCTATATACAAATTTCATCCAAATCAGGCAACGCTAAGTGGCAAAAAGGCCCATCATGGCGTACGGCGGACGTACCTTGAAACGTACAATATCAAATTTTGAGGGGGAGTATTTTTTTTATTTTTATTTTCGTGACGATTCCAAAGGTTCATTATTGAAAATAATAAACCAAAAAAAATCAATTGTGACTATGCATATATATTCTGGATTTTAATTTTTGATCGAACGAAATGGGATCTAGGTTTAACACCAAGATTTTTCTGTAAACGTATATTTATTTCTCCAACGCGAAGTCCGATTAAGATCAAACCTAGCATGGAAATTTATTATTTGAGCCCTATTAAGCCACTCCTGGTCTCATGATGAGTGAGATTTAAAATTTAATGGCTATTGATGTAGTGGTAAGACGCTCTCACTGGTAAACAGCGAGCATAACGAATAGAACAGCTAGTGGGGAAACTCATGCACTTACATGTGAGTAGCCGCTGGAGGGCGTTTAGTGGTAGAATAAAGAACTGTACACACTAGGCAATGTTTTTGAAGGGGGACATAAGAAAAATCTTAATGAAAATTTCAACTATGTTCAAGGTTTAAATTAATTTAATTTAAAGATATCATTTTATTTGAAGATTTAATTTAAAAAATTTAAAAAAAAGTAGGTACCTATTTATAAAACGGAAAAATCAAATTCGCGGCCAGATGATTTGCCGATAACAAACCCTGAAAGATTTGGTACAGGGCAGGAGTAATGCGGCATACATTTTTGATATCCAATTTTAACCCAATTAGAGAGGTTAGGAAACATTTTTACGGCATACCTCTATTGCCTATGTATAACCGTCCAACATTGACTCAACAACCCTGAACTGCTCCCATTCAGGTTGATATCACTAGCGCTAGAGTTTCACTGCCACACCGCATCATGAGTTAAATTCAGAGAGTTTCCCCACTTTCTGTTCTATGCGTTATGCAATGTGTAAAAAGCCAGCCAACGCTTGAAATTGAATAATCATGAATTTGAGATTTTTTTTTTATATATATGAATTTGAGATTTTTACCACTATCGGAGGACTTGGAAGGGACCGGGATTACAAACATCTTGTCGGGCGTCGAGTAACATAATATGCTACCCAACCCTTCTACCACCATCACTATCCGTGATTTATTTTCTATTTATTTCCTACTACACAGGACAGTGAAGATTACTGACTATTTCATATCACTAACCTGGGGCAGTAGCTGTGTCTATATTTTCTATTTCTTTCCTAATACACAGGACAGTGAATGTCACCAACTGTTTCATATCACTGACCTGAGACAGTATTTGTGTCCATATTTTCTATTTCTTTCCTAATACACAGGACAGAGAATATCACCGACTGTTTCATAATATCAAAGTCCCACGTAATAACACTGGAACTGGTTTCTATATTGACTAGTACTTCGTGTACCGGGTGACTCCGAGATATTGAAACAGATTTATAAACAGAATCTTCTGTCATTGCATGAGTTTCTCGTTCTAAATCAGACACTGTCATATACAGGGACTTGGGAATCACTCCACCTGAAATCAAAAGAAAATAAGTTCAGTGCTAATATTTTTTTTAAAGTTGTACCCCGGAATTGCTTTCGCATTACTTCAGGGCACTCCTTTTACAGCTATGCCATTCCGGATACGAGAAAATTCGATCAGAAAATTTTCGCTCCGAGCGGGATTCGAACCCACAACCTCCGGACCAAGAGTCAATGCTCTTAACAACTCGGCCACGGAGATCGGCTCAGTGCTAATTATACTAAGCTTGTTTTGTTATTACACTTACTTCAGGGCACTCCTTTTTACAGCCATGCCATTCCGGAGACGAGAAAATTCGAACAGAAAATTTTCGAACCGGGCGGGATTCGAACCCATAACCTCCGGACCAAGAGTCAATGCTCTTAACAACTCGGCCACGGAGATCAGCTCAGTGCTAATATACTAAGCTTGTTTTGTTATTACATTTAATAAAAAAATATATTAACTTTTTTCTCATTTCTCTATGACTTAATTATCAAGTCGAAGAGAAACAAAACCAGTTTTTAATTCAAAATTATTATTATCTTTTTACTAGAACACGTGCGTGCAGCCATCCCGGCGCGTGGCCGTAGCGGCGCGTAACTCTAGCTGAAGACTGGAGTGAAAGGGGAATAGTTCTGAATGAATCAGAATTGAAAAAATATAGGGAACAGAGGGAAGAAGATTTTATAGGGTTCATTTGTAACGACTTTTAAAAATGAAAATTGGAAAGGTTTCAATTTTAAAAACGGATCCAATATTTTAAGAATGACGGTACACGGTTTTCACCACAAAGTTTGCAGGAATAAATTAACCTTTTTATTTTAAATTTAAATTAACCTTTTTACTTTATACAAAGGGTTATTCGAATCAGTGGTCAGGTACGGCTTATTATGTTATGGCTTTGCAGCAAAATCTAGCCTAGGTTCAACTATTTCAATTCAAAATAGTATATTAAAAAATATGTTTGGCAATTTACTGAGCACTGAGAGAAAAACATTGAACGTGGTCAATCTCCTCAAATATATTTTAATACTTGAGTATTATTTTGATCCAATATACAGGTTGAAAAATGAAATTCCTTACAATATACGAAAACAATACTTTATAGTGTCAAGAGTGAGCAGTGAGTATGGAAAAAGACTACCTGAATACTACGTACCTACTCTGTTAAACTCTGTATTGGAACACGATAGCTCATTGTTAAATGTGGAGACATACCGTGAATTAAAATCTGGTGTGTTAAACATAACTGATAAACTACAAATTAAATAGAAATGTTTTTTTTTTTTATTGTTAAAAATATTGTTATAGAAATGATTTGATGTTACCATTCATGAATGTTAATTCTTAGATAAAACCCTTTTCTAAGTGATAGCTTAGGAAAAGAACTTTGTAAACATAACTTTGTTAATAAAAAATATTATTTATTATTATACCAATTTTCACGACCCGTCTCCAGACTGCACATGTAAATTTTGTGGGGTTTCCTGTTCGGATAGGTATAATGTATTAAATTGCAATTTTTGTACCGACGAGGAATTTATGGAGATAATTAGAAATTTAAATTAACCTTTTTACTTATTTTATTTATTTTTTATAATTTTATCTTATTGTTGTTATTGATTTATTCTATTTATTGTTATTTATATTTACATGTACATTTAATAATCCAATTAAAAGAGGCAAACTGTTTGCGTTTTATAAAACTCAAAATTATTATCTTTTTTTTTAAAAAAAAAAACAAAAAAAAAACGGTAATTGAAATGAAAAATTAAAATTTTGGGAAACAAAGAAATGTCAAATTCTCTCAGAATGTAAATTGACCTTGAAAATGGTCAATTATTTTACCAGAATTTCTCCTCTTTTTACAAAAATTTACTCTCTAGTTTGCTTATTCCCCAATTTTTTACTGAGTTAAAAAAGAAAGAGACTTACTAACTACCATTAGCTTTAATTTAGAAGAGTAGGAAGATGAATTTCATGGTACGCGGCCCAGAAATATCGGTCCCCTTATCTTTTGAACAATTTGGAATTTTTGAAATCTGAAAAGCTCTAGGGATAGGAAAGAGGGCATGGACAATCGATAGTTATGGTGAGATTCAGGCTAGAACTTTTTTCGAATAAAAAGTGCAAACTTCTCGGAAAATTTAAATGAAATAGTAAAAATATTTTTTTTTTTTTTTTTTTTTTTTTTTTTTTTTTTTAAAANATGGCACAATTAGACTCCAAATATGATATGCACACCAAATTTCAAGTCTCCAGTTCTTACTATTCCCCTTTTAAGCAGGATAAATGAAAACCGCTAAAAAACGGAAAAACCGCCAACGGTATCTTCGATTGCATCCAAAAGTTTCGGGGCACAATTAGAGCCCAGATGGGACCTATATACCATTTCATCCAAATCTGTCAACGCGAAGTGGCAAAAGTGCCCATCATGGCGCACGGCGGACAAAAGGATTTTTTATTCGTTTTTTGGATTCTACGTACCTCGAAACGTAAATTATCATATTTTGAGGGGGGGGGGGGATATTTTTTTTTTTTTCGTGACGATTCCAAAGATTTATTATTGGAAAATTTGAGTGTATTTCTTTGCTCGATGCTTACCTTCAGAAAGTTGTGTTTTACATGGTCCACCTAGAAAATCTGGTATAAACTCTTTATCTATGTAATCAATGAGACCTCCTGAACTTTGATAATCATTGCCTGCATAAACTAAAAATTTGGTTCGAGTATGTTCGGCAATAAACGCACTCACTAATGTCCATAAGATCGGAAATACTCGAGGAGCACGAATAATAAGGACTCGACCTGAAACATGAAATTATGAATGTAATAAAAAAAAATCCGCCAACTCAACACACATTTTTTTCTAGTGATTCTACGCCCCCGGACAAATGGGGACGCTTACCATCACAGCTCCAGTCAAGGGCCATCAAGACTTTTTCGGTAACCTCATCTACAATTTTTTAAAACTAGAATCTAGAAATCGAAAAAAAATATACAGGATGTCCATAAAGTCTCACCCCACCCCCCGTATCTCGAATACGAGTTCATTACAGAAAACCAGAGCTCTCTATGATCTACCGTTCACGAATTACGGGGTGGAACATGTGACCCATTCCCTTTGCGGCCGCACCGAAATGGTAGGTAAAAATGCCTAGAAATGAGTTTTTATAATCCGAAATACGTAATTTAGTAAATAAGATGGTTGTACCGCTCACTTTGACCGCACAAATTGAGCCTTCTTAGACCAAACCTATCCAGCTGTTTTGAAAATTTTGATCTAAGAAAGATCGAACTCTGCGGTCGAAGTGGGCGGGAAAACCTTCTTGTTGGAAAATGCCTAGAAATACAAAATTATTTCTAGGCATTTTTACCTACCATTTCGGTGCGGCCGCAAAGGGAATGGGTCACATGTTCCACCCCGTAATTCGTGAACGGTAGATCCTAGAGAGCTCTGGTTTTCTGTAATGAACTCGTATATACCTTCTCATTTAAGATTTTAAAGCCAGTCGGTGCCAAACGGCTGGCCGAGGCCAAACATTTTTTATTCTAAAATTAATCCCCCTAAAATCTAAGGGATACGTGTTTTTGCGTTTTTTTATATTTTCAGCCATTCTTGTAGGGTGAGACTTTATGGACACCCTGTATATACACATTTGGCTTAACGTTCCTTTAACATCTATTGTTCATTCAAGGCGGGAGTTTTACCCTCAATTCGCTGGACACTTGCAAACCCTTATTGCCTCAACCAGCCTGGGTTGAACTGGAAAGAGGGCGGTCCCTCGCGGACCCACGTGAACACCCACATGGTACAACCTTTTAATTACACAGAAAAACGTACGGGTGCAGACTCTGTTAAATTAGCACATTTGTATAGGGTGACTGAAAAGTAACGCCGGATTAGATTTTGCCGCTATTTATCTGGATAATTATTTCATAAGGGTTAACCTTACCTAATGTTTCTGGATAATTAGCTTCAACAATTTCAATAATTCTAAGTAAAGCTTTAACACCTGGACGCCATAAATGTCTCATATTTAATCCTTCTAAGTCTATAAGAAGACTCCAACTTGTGATTGGTTTATCATATTGACGAGTATATTCTTCTGTCAGTCGCAAACCTTCTTCACAGACATGCATACACTGAAATAAAGTAGACATTACAAAATTCAGGGTTAATTATTATTATACAGTGTGAACCATTTTAACCTTTAATGGAGAATAACTCGACTGAAAGGCAAAATTATAGAAAAAACTTTTAAACAAAAGTTGTTGTATAACTAGAGGGACGCATGACCATGACCTTCAATGTGACCTGGACATTGACCTTGGAGGTTATTTAGAGTTCAAAAATGAATTTTTAAATAGAAACACCAATTTTTTATCCCCGATTCGTGATGAGCAGAAAATTTTACTCTCAAAAATGTAGGTACCTATCATTGTTAAAACTCTAATCTGTGCAACATATTCCCGACAAATTGTTGGTCGTGGGGAGGCCATCTTCACCTGGGGGTCCTTTAGGGCACAAAATGTGAAATTCGGGTCAATTCTTGAAAACTGCAATTATCACTCAAATTTTGATGAAATTTAAAACACTCTTTGTAACATATCATCGGCAAATTTTGGTTCACTGTATAATTTTCATCAAAATTGGAGCTCTATTGCTACTTTTAGAGGTGTGACCCGAATTTAAAGTTTGGTGTCCTAAAAGCCCCCTAGATTAAGATAGCCCCATGAGACCCAAAATTTGCCGATGATATGTTACAAAGAGTGTTTTAAATTTCATCAAAATTTGAGTGATATTTGCAGTTTTCAAGAATTGACCCGAATTTCACATTTTGTGCCCTAAAGGCCCCCCAGGTGAAGATAGCCCCCCACGACCCAAAATTTGTCGGGAATATGTTACACAGATTAGAGTTTAAGAATGATAAGTACATATTTGTGAGTAAAATTTTCTGCTCATAACGAATCCGGGGTCAAAAAAGGGTGTTTCTATTTAAAAAATTCATATTTGACCTCTAAATAACCTCCAAGATCAATGTGAAGGTCTCATTCAAGGTTATGGTCATGTGTAAAATCTTTTGCCATTCACGAATCGGGGGTAAAATATAGGTGTTTCTATTTAAAAATTCATATTTGACCTTTAAATAACCTCTAAGGTCAATGTAAAGGTCGCATTGAAGGTCATGATCATGTGTAAAATCTTTTGCTAATCACGAATCGGGGGTCAAAAATGGGTGTTTCTATTTAAAAATTCATATTTGACCTCCAAATAACCTCCAAGGTCAAGGTCACATTGAAGGTCATGGTCATGTGTCCCCTTACTTATACAACAACTTTTGTTTAAAAGTTGTTCTATTATTTTGCCTTCCAGTCGAGTTATTCTCCATTTAAGGTTAAAATGGTCCACCCTGTATATCATAATAGGTTAACAGCCATGAGGCTGGTTTTCCACAACTCGCCATGAGTTGTTGATACTAAAGAATCCTTACGGATAATTCAGTAGCTTCTTCTTGCTTTCTGCATGGGTAATGGAAAAGATATCGTTTCTGACCCTGCCCTTAGTCGCCTTTTACGACCGGCATGGGCTTGAAAGTATTCTTTTTAAGTCCTCTTATTCACAGGGAACCATTATTAATGAGGTGAAATTTTTATATACTATGATGGAAAATATTGTTTGTGACAATTATTAAATGTCTCATTAAAATAAGTATCATAAATTGATTACTATAAGCTTTCTGCTAAAACGCGGGTACTTTGCAATGCTAGGGTTAATTATTAAGTTTCCTTTACTATAAATATTGTATTTCTACATATATTACAAACAAAATTAAAAATCTATTGAAAAGAAGAAGAAGAAAAAAACAGATACACACACACAGTACCAATGGCTGAAACTCGAAATTTGGGCTTTGGAGATCTAAAAGCGTGTTTTGGTATTAAAATTTCGGCATCGAATATTTCAACCCATTACAATACTTTCGTCTTTAGTTATAGTTAAAAAAAAGTCGCGTGACGTTCACATCAGATTTTTAACAATAATGTGAGAAACCTTGTAATGCTATGCTGTTCAAGCAACCTGGATAATAGAAAACATATGCATAACTTAAGTCCAATACTTACGAGTTTCAACAAACCATCTTCTCCGACTGTTTTCAAAAATCCTTTCACGTCCATTTGTCCCAAGTTGAACAAATACAGAGGACGATGTTCTTTGTCGTGATGGTGCCAAGAACCTAAAATAAAAAAAAATAAAAAAATCTTAAAAGGTCCGTTCCAAAAGAAAAGAGGATGCATAAGACGGGTTCCCACTCTCGTCGTAAAAAATTCTTTTACTTGTTCAATACTTTCATGTCCAATTGTAATATTGGATGTTGTGGTCTAGTTTGTCAATGATCATACATTTAGTTTTATTTATATTGATCCAGTGTATTTTATATTTTTCCTAAAAGTTTTTCGAGGTTCCATTGCGGGTAGTTTTTTTTTAATCGAACATCATTTTTGGCAAAAATCGCTTCCAAATAAACTTCCGAAAACTGTGCTCAAAATTTCAAGTTTCTTTGTTTTACCATCGTCGAATTGCGTTGATTATTATAAATCAGCCAGTATTCCAACTAGGACTTATGTTTTATAAGTATAAATACAAAATATTAATTTGAAAAAAAATATCAACTACAATTAATTTGATGAGACACGAGCGCATTCGTCTGTTACGACATTGTCAAGAGTTCACTTGACAATGTCTTAACAGACGAAAGCGCTCGTGTCCCACCAAATTATTTGTAGTTGATCATAATATTTTTTTTTTTTTTTTACCAAATGACTAAAATCATCCTAGATACCATCTCTAATTATAAATACAAAAACTAGACCTTTCTTTGCATAATATTTAATTTTCCTCTCAAGGTGACATTTTTATACACTTCTTTACTAATCTCTGATATTATAATTGAGTAAAAATGACACAATTGGTTGTACTCACTCGTTCCAGTGGGCGACAAACTACCTTGTCTTCTAATTTTATCCTCAGTATCGTTTTGATTTGATATGTCCAACCTGAATCAGAGAACAAAAATTTAAGAGTAAGAAGATATCACTTACGAGGAGCACCTATTGTAAGAGCCATGGTTCTCAGTCATCATTCACTGTCCCGAATACACACTCATCATTCACCGTCTCTCATACACACTCATCATCTATCTTCCAATCATGAGCAGCCAGCAACTATCCATCATTTAACTATCCATCAAACCCAACTAATCTAGAGCCGTCCACATTATGGACAGATCCTGTTGGGAGAGGCCGTCTTTTTTGGTCTGGAGACACAGTGAGAGTCGTTGAGAACGTTAACAACAACAACAACTTAATTAAAAAAATAAAAAAAAAACATTATGTGTGGCCTCGATTGGGTCCAAATAAAATATTGATTATTGTATAAGATGTATTCAAATACATCTTAATAAGATGTCTTCGATTTCATTTTTGGTTTAATATTTTACGTTTTAAGTTACCCAAAATACAAAAAATCGTTTTTCCGCCACTTGGCGTTGATTTCTATTTACCTTTCTCTCTATTAACTTCTTCCTGATTGTCTTCAACCATCGCGCTCCTTCTTCACACCAAATTCCCATCGTCTCAAACGCAAACACAACAAATATTGTTTTTTTTTTTTTAATTTGGCCTAATGTCTCTTTAACATCTATTGGTCATTCAAGACCAGCTATCCACATTAACCTCACCCAGCCTGGGTTGGACCGGAAAAATGAGCCAACGATACGTGGTGTTCCCAAGCGGTCACCCATACAAGTACTGACCACGCCCGACGTTGCTTAACTTCAGTGATCTGACGGAAACTGGTGTGTTCAACGTGGTATGATCGTTGGATAACAAATATTCTCCTTATCTTGATTATAGTGTATTTCAAATGCTTTCTAGTGCAATAGTCTTTTGTTTAGATAGTGTCAGAGGGAAGCTTGGCTCCCAAACCTTATAAACCTTAGCAAAACTTTATTCCAAGTAGTGGTAAAGCGGAGACACCCAGTCACTGCCGAACTAGGATAGAGAGGCGCTGTACGACGACATCTCGAACATGGCAATGAAAATGAACGGGAGAAATCATATTGCCAGAAATGAAAGCCGATAACAGTGTAGAGTCCTAGGAGATCTCCTAAAAGGGGATCAGATCAGTTTTAGACATAGAAAGTGCACGAGCTACAAACGATAAAGACCAGCGCCTGTTTCACCACAATTATAAGATCTGATCAAGTGTTACATCAAACTTCCTATAACTGTATCCAGCAGACAAAGGTCCTCTCACTAACATCTCACGCCTGTTTCACCCCAATTATAAGATCTGATCAAGTGTTACATCAAACTTCCTATAACTGTATCCAGCAGAAAAAAGTCCTCCAACCCAACTCACAAGTCTCTCACAATAGTGTCATCCTACACAATTGATCGTTTCGCCTCCAAAACCTAACCCCGCACTGATATACTTACTGTTTTACTTTTTCTTCGAGTGGTGTCCACATCGGTGCCGACGTGACTCCTTCTTCTCTCAGAACTTCAATATAATGTTCCAGAATTTCTTTTCCTTTTGATATGTTGGCAATATATTGTTTCATAGCCAACTTTTCGATGGTACTCTCAAAACCAAAAAATGATGTTACATCTAAATTGGCATTCTGCTCAAAACATGTCCAATCAGGATTTTCAGGATGTACCTAAAAGAGAAAGTAATTTTCATTCAATGTGGCATCATCGTATCCGATGGTAGCCAGATGTATGATACAGCAGCTCTAGATAAGTTGTAGTATACTGCTTACGTTTTTAATTGTCATCATACATCCGTTCTTGGAGGCTGATAATTGG
>CM022876.1:40968014-40980830 GCA_012654025.1 Pachypsylla venusta
ATTTCAAGTGTTCTATTAAGCTTCCCTACAGTGTTCAGTAAACTGGATTCCAATCCAAACTTACAAAATATCTACATTTCTCGAGCACAATAACTCGACTTGAAAATGTTTCATTTTTTGATTCTATTTCAAGTGTTCTATTAAGCTTCCCTACAGTGTTCAGTAAACTGGATTCCAATCCAAACTTACAAAATATCTACATTTCTCGAGCACAATAACTCGACTTGAAAATGTTTCATTTTTTGATTCGATTTCAAGTGTTCTATTGCTCCAACTGAGTACATTTCGTTGCAAGAAGTACACGAAATCAACATTTATAATCTGAAAAAATAGAAAAATTAAAATTAATTCTGTTTTTCCATTACCTATTTTCATATCGACTCAATATGAACCATTACCATAATTCTAAAGACTTTCACCTCCGGGGACTAATCCTATCTAACAACATCATTGATCACCCCACCTACATAAGCATAGCTACACAATTGTCATCAGCTCCAAACACAACCAGACCAAGAAGAAAATTCGAAAAAACATATTTCAAATTTTCGACCGGCCAGGATTTGAACACGGTATCTTCCGGGTGCAAGCCGGGTATGATGTACATTCTGCCACGGAGACGTCAGAAGAGAAAAATAATAATACTTTTATGTCCTTGGGACAACTTTGAGTTTAGGGGCTTCAATCAAAGACGTGACTACCAGTAACCAAAAATAGACCAATAATTGTTGTTAACTTGCCATTTAGAAGTTTTTTAAGCTTAGGAGCGCAAGTTGGCCATTTTGCTTCGGATTGTATCCCCTCTCCAATAAAACCCACAGCAGTGGTAACTCTAGACCTGTAACCCAATCCTATCCAATTGACAAGGTTGCTAAAGCTTCCAATTGCAAAAGATAGTGACTCGACAGAGCTACTTCTATAAAAGGCGCTCCTGCCTCGTCTACTTACCTTTTTCAGCAGATAAGGAGCTTCGACAATCAATTTGAATCTTCTTTCGGTGATTCGTTCAGATGTATCCGCAGATGTTTCATCCAAAAGAACTTCACATCCCACCAACAGAGGGATCAGAGGTGTGGTTGGAAATCTCCTTTCATATGCCTGCAAATATTGAGCAAGTTGGTATTTTCTCGCATTGTCTTTTGCTATACATTTAATTTCAGGATCCGCAATCTAAGAATACTGAAGTGTAGACTTTTGACTTTGATGGGGTAAGTTTGGTTCTCTAGCTAAACTCGAACTGCATATATAAATTCAGCAGCCTCCTTACAAGATTATTTTACACGAATTCTTTTCTAGGGGTTAATCCATACTAATATTATAAATGCGAAAGTAACTCTGTCTGTCTGTATGTATGTATGTATGTTACGCTTTCACGCTTAAACTACTGATTAGGAAAGGACATAGGCTACTTTTGGGGTTGAAACTATAAACGGCCATGCCTCTAAGGCGACAAGCGAAGCGGGCGTATCCTGCTAGTCTCTAAATAAAGCCTTGTGGCTTTATTTTTTAAATTAAAATGAGAAAGTTAAATTTAAATCATTGTCATAATTTGGTAACTATGTATTTTAGGATAACTCTTCAAAAATGGTCGAAAAAAAAGGCATGGCCGTATAAACGTTTCCTAATCTCTCTAATTGGGTTAAGGGAGCCGTAACAGACCTTGGCTTAAAAAATTGAGAGGTTAGGAAACGTTTTTACGTCATGCCTCTCTTTTTTTTTAGACCATTTTTGAAAAGTTACCCTAAAATACATATTTACCCATTATTTTTTTAATCAATATCATTGTCATGTTTTTTTTTTTTTTTAATATATTGTTAAAAGTTTTTTTTTTCTTCGCTTTTGAAAATGGAATCGATTTATATTGTCTTTCGAATAAAATAAAATTGACAAAAGGGTGGGAAAAAATGTTTATAAAAAAAGTGTACCTTGGTGATAGTAAAATTCCGCTCTTGGGGAATACGTCAATAGTACTGTAAGTAAAGGTAGTTCTGCTTTGTAGTAGTAGTAGTAATAGTAGGTAAGTACAGAAATCATGAGGCCAAGTTCAGATGATCGCGCGGGAGGAGCATTCACATGACATCGTATGTACGCGCGGAAGTCTGGCATCAAAATATCTTCTTCGCTACTTTATTTCGCCTCAAACCTCGCGGATCAACTGAGCCAATCGATACAAGTTTGTAGAACTAGTACCACGCGGTCATGTAGACAATATACACTATTTAGATAGATCTTGTGCCGCGCGGGTCGTCGTACCGCGCGATCATCTGAACATAGCCTAATTCGGTCTGATTCGGAGTACTCCGAGTCAGAACGAAGATCGTAGGTATCACACTATTTGTCATGATTCCCAAATTTTGGCACAATTTATTTGATGTATATTTGTTTAATTTGTGTGTTTGGTATATATTTGTGCCCCTATCACACTATTTGATGACTCTTTTAGACAAAATTGTTTACTTTTAAATTTTGTTGTGTAATATACCATAGCAACCAGATATTTATCTGTAACAAATATAATTTTGATATTTTTTATTTTTCCAACACGATTTCTGATCGAATGTTAATTTTGTTTTTCTACAGTTGTGTATTTTCGATAATTGAGTACTTGGGCGTGCACAGACGCCCCAGAAATATTTTTTAAAGACTAGATGAATGAAATAGTTTTCAAAAACGATCAAACATGACAAATGTCATGCGTTTAAACGCTATCGGACTTTTTATACCAATTTTGGTCACTTTTGTGTTTGATCTTCAATGGCTAATTTGATCAAATAAATTGGCCGATCATTGTTTGGTACTGTTCGAAGTAAAAAAAAATATGACAAAATTTGGTATCATGACCAATAAGTGTGATAGTACCCTAAGGAGGGACCAGACAGATACTATTATTTTTTTTCTGAGCAACTAACCTAACTTAAAATATGATTAATTGAAAGTAGAAGGTTAATTTTCACGATTAAATGGNCCTTTTTAAATTATATTAAACAACATTTTAAATTTGTAACTTGCTCCAAAAAAAAATTAATAGTATCTGTCTGGTACCTCTGAGGATGATAAGTCGTTTGAAGTCATTATCTACACTGTGTAATTATATAATTAACTCGTTATTTACTACGATTCAACAATATAAAAACACAGCAAATGTAAGGTCATAACAATAGATCTAAACAAAGGTCGGAATGATAAGAACAATTGTCAATAGAAACCTATACTATCGTAGTCGATTTCACAGGTTCATTATTATAAATATATAAAACAGGGGACAATTTTTGTACCTAACCCTTTAAAATTTTAATCACTCATAAATTTTTCCGACAGAAAAGGCCATGAAAAAAAATCACCAGTAGGTATTTATAAAAAAGTACTGTGAACATTTCAGGATTAACATAGGACTCTGTTCATAATTATGAAAATATGAACTAGGAGTTATAAAAGACACTAAACTAAATTAAAATAAATTTTATATTTATCAACTTACCATCATTACTAATTCAAATGGATGCTTGTAAACTCGAAGTGGAGATTGGTATTTTTGAACCATTTTGAATTGACCAGGGAAAAATTGACTATTGGGAAGGGAAATTAAACTAACACTTTATAAATTTGAACTAATAATATTGAAAAGAATAATTCCAGATTACATTATTTTATTGAATCTTGATTTATTTTTAGGAAAAATATTTAATTGGTGTTTTTTTTCCTTCTTTTATCACAGGAATCACACAGATGATAAAAAGTGATTGTGAGACGAAATACGAAACAGATGCGGATATGAATGAAGTTAGCAATAGAGTACAAATTAAAGTCATAGATTTTTTCAACACACTAGATATGTAGTAAATGTGAAAATATCGGAGAAAAAATGAAGGCAATTTCAAATCTTTGAATCAATAGTGATTGGTTAAAGGACAAGGGCGTAGCCAGCATATGGCCTAGGGGGAGGCAGCTGAGATTTTCATGTCGGGAGGGGGGGGTCGATAAAGTAAATCGGTACTTATTTAATAATAAACCCCCAGGGGTAACTGATGATTCAGTTATTGGGGAGGGGCGACCCCAGGGCCTGTGATAAATATTGATAAAGGAAAGTGCCAAACCGGCGAAATTCAACTAGCAGGAGGAGTTTTACAATGGAAAAATATACGGAAAGCCGAAAAAAAAAAAAATGGAACCTATACGTTTGTAACGTTTGTTAATTTTTTTGAATTTTCCCACCAAATTTACCAAATGCGATTCAACGATGCGACAAGTTTGCCACAGTTACATTTGATTGTTCACAGTGGGGCTGTTGGATTAGGGACAAAATGTGGCATTTATCGTATTTCGGTACTTGATGACTTTTTTGCTTCCAAAAATCATTTTATTTAGTGTAAATTTAAGTTGCCCCTTCCGTGCTGCATACTCTCGAGAATTTCTAGGGGGGGGGGAGCAGCTGCCCCCCTTCCTACGCCCATGTTAAAGGACACAATTTTTTAGAGCTCAAATTCCCAACTTTATTATAACTATACATGATTTCAGAAGAAAATTTAAGAACGCCCCCCCACCCCGTTCTATATGTAAAATATATTTTCAGACAACGGGGTAATTTTTTGCTAGTAAAATCCGTGTCACATTTGCAGAGATATTACTTCCATATTACGTACCTACGCGGTCCACCGAGAAAGGGAATCCCCCTTGGCCCGGGTTTTTAGGAGGGGCCTCCTAAAAACCCGACGTAAAACTTCCGACTTTTTTTCATTTGATGAATGCAAGTCGCAACAGAAAAACGATTGAGGACTCCGAATTTTCTCTTGGCGGCCCTGCCTACAAGCTACATACTGTAAGGAAACTGTGTCTTTAGGTATAAACCAGTTTATTTTGATTATGAGTCAGTCTGTATACAAACTGGATTTTGCGTTGTTATCAGTATAGATTAATTATAAATACGGTTTGTAAATTTTAACTGTACAGCCCCCCTAACCAATCTAACCGAGAAGTCAAGAAAGAAAAACATGAGTCCATTAGCTTAAACTTATTTATTTCAGACAATATAATATATTTTTTTTTCTTCTTGGAATGAAATATTATGAAAATAAAAATAGAAACATAAATATTAAAAAAATTTACAACTAAAATATATAGCACACTAATCTTGAAGATGGCCATTCTTACTGACAAAGTTTAATTGCTGCAGAGATCACAAGCTCGAGATAAAACGAAATCTGCAGAGATAAAGTATCAGCGCGTGTATGGCTGATCACAAGTTGCAGAGATAAAGTACAAGGGTGGTTCCCAAAGTTCGTGGACCGACCAACAAAGGGTTAATGTATTGTAGTTTTGACAATATTTTTTTTACATGCATTGCACTTGCCTGATGATAATACAAGGTAAAATTATCCAACTATCTTGATCATTTTGTGGGGTTCCCTTCAAGCAAAATTGGGGGAAAAATTTCTCCGCCAATCACTGCGGTCACTCTAATGTACAGCAAACCTCTGTCCTGGTACTCAAACCATTACTTACCATAATAAATCATTTGATTCTTATAAAAAAATTACTATTTCGAAAGCAACGAATTGGTGCTCTTACGAAACCCGTTCAAAAGATATCAACACCAAAATATATTACTACACCTGGGCTGAATGGCTTCTATTATCACAAAATTTCATTTCTACGCAAGTACTGGAGACTCGAAAAATTGGGTATTTATGTATGTCAATTTTAAGTATGGGACACACGACGAATCTTTAGGTTAAAACTGAATCCACTGTTGACGGTTTTTAGAGTTTTTTCATGAATCCTGTCTAAAAAGAGAAAGAAAGGTACCTTTAGGTTATAACTGAATCTACTGTTGACGGTATTTAGGGTTTTTTCAAGAATCCTGTCTAAAAAGAGAAAGAAAGGTACCTTTAGGTTATAACTGAATCTACAGTTGACGGTTTTTAGAGTTTTTTCATGAATCCTGTCTAAAAAGAGAAAGAAAGGTACTTACGTCCTACGATTTTTTTTGTTCTAATGTCCCGGAACCGAACATGACTTTTAAAAATACTAAATTTAGAGATGGATGTTTGCAGTCATTATGAAAAATAAATTTCAAAGGAGAATAAAGTTTTGTATCAACTGCAAAAAATTGATAATATGAAAACAGACCGAAGCGCTCGTGACTCCACAATTTACTTGCAGTTCATACAAAATTTTTTTCTCTTTTGATTTTTTTTTTTTTTTTTAAACCGTCTACGTACGGAATTTGAAGTTTTGGTATGCAATGTATGTCAATTTTATGAGACGCGCCCGCCACGAACGAAACTTTTGAGTCAAAATCAAAAATTGCTATTGTCTTTTTTCTCGAATCCTCCCTAAAGCACTGAAGTTGAATTTCATTTGTAGGTATATCTATTTTATGCATGGGACCTCAACGAAACGATTATGATCACGAATCCTGCCGTTCTTGAGATATTTTGTTCACAGAAAGGTATACACAGTACACACACACACGAACCGATTGAAATAATAATAAATTAAAACTTTTTTTTTTTTAAAAAAAAAAAAAAATATTTTTGTGAAAGTCTGACTAACTGACGAGGTGTAATTTTGTTATAGATCTTAGTGATTGTAAAGTGCACCTTATGTGAAATAAAGAAAATTATTATTATTATGGCTGAAAATCAGTTTGGACCCTAGGGAACTCAAAAATCAAAAATTTTAAACCATTACAATACTAAGTTTCTTTTTTACGGATATGTAAAGTGGCATTCCTCATGTTGAAATAAAAATTATTTTTTAAGAAATCAGGGTGTCCGTACAATTCGCAAGTCAACTTATTTTACATGAAAATCTTTTGATACAAATTTTGTTTCTATACAATAATACATTACGTTTATAAATTTTTCAGTTCGGAATCCAACAACTCGGAGGGAACTCTTAAACTTTTCTTTTTTATTCAATTTGCGATGCTGATTTATGTTTGAGTTTATCAAGATTGGTGTTTTTAGTATTATCAATGTATGACCAAATAAACGAAGTCCTTTTTTTTTAATTTGGCTTAACGTCTCTTTAACAAAGACGGGGGTTTTACCCTCCATTCGCGGGAAACTTGCAAACCAGCTACCCACATTAACCTCACCCAGCCTGGGTTGGGCCGGAAAAAAGAGCCAACGATACGTTGTGTTTGCAAGCGGTCACCCATCCAAGTACTGACCACGCCCAACGTTGTTTAACTTCAGTGATCTGACGGGAACTGGTGTCTTCAACGTGGTATGATTGTTGGCTAACGAAGTCCCCCAAATGCCAGATTCTTCAATTCGTCACAATAAAATTTAAACATAAATATATTTAAAAATAATATGCAGCGATGACAATCAAAAACTTTACCAGCAAACAATATCGTATTCAGCACTGCAGTCTCTATAGATGTTGCCACTATAATCATGATAAAAAAAAATCTCATCTTGACGTAAAAAATTCAGGGAAATCAACAGCCAGTTCTGGCAAGTTTTTTTCTTCTTCTCCACCAAGGTTCATATACTATTAGGTATGCATTTTTATTTCTCTTTATTGAGTTTTATAATTTGAAGCATTTGGCTGTAAATTCTCCCTTGCCGTTTGCGAATGTTTGTTGTATAATCATGAAATGTGGACATGTATCATGTCCAAATGTCCAGTCCTTCTTACTTTTCGCTCCATAATATGATAAGATATTGGTTTCATTACGCACTGAGCGATGCAATATGACTAACTTTAATTCTATAATAATACATACCTCTCATAAAAGCAACCACAGCTATGATAAACGCACCTGAAAACATTAAAAATAAAATGGTTAGAAAAAAAATAAATACAAAACCCGGTTTCGAACTCGTAACTCTGGAATGGCTGGCCATACCTTTGCAAAAAATGTCCTAAATAAATGACTAAAGAGACACCTAAAACTTTCTCGCTTTGAGTTGATATGTTGTCGCGACAAAATTTAAGATATCGGACCGTGACTTCCGATTTTGGAGAAGAAATTGGAAATTTGGGCGTAACTCTAAAACGGCTTGACATATTTTAGTTCTGATAATTTTCCTGGGGTCGTAGACCATGATTCTGAGGGGGTCCATTGCCATCAATTTTTCGCTATCTGCTACCGTTTGGGCTGTGGTATTGTAACAGACAACCCCTCATACATAGGTACATACATACAAATTTCTGATTTATATATTAAGATTAATTAATCCACATCATGATGTCTTCATGGAGTGTATAGTACAAAGTTTTCATTTACGATACATGTGTTAAATCAGAGTGTAATTAGGACTCGGAGAGCTTTTTGTTGCCATTTTAATATCGGTAGACGTCGCAATGAGTGGGGTGCGAGTGTTTAGAGAAACGGAAAACGCAAGTGCTTCGGCACGCGGACCTTCCCACACGCTGCGCACTACACTAAGATAAAATACTTCTTAGTGATCCATCACTTATTCCCAATGCTTGGATGGAATGTGCCCACTCATTGCCACGTTTCCCGCTATGAGGTACTCGGACTATTCAGGCAATAAAACTTTTAATTAAACCGTTTGCGATGAAAACAAAAATTTGACAAAAAAAAACTTCTCCGAATTTTATAAATTCCTAAACACTTTTAATTTATTCGACAAAATGTGGTGACCAGGTGTCGAAAAGAACGAAACACAGCGATTAAAGCTCCCGATGAAAAAGAAATTCCGAAGTCGTAATTTCTTCCTGTCCAATTATGACTTGCTAAAGTCCATGAGGAAAAATAGGTACTTGAGATTGTGAGAAGTAACTTGAGGGTGACATCCTCAGGGGCCGAGTTCACCTGAACTGATGGTGTAAAAATAATACAGAAAGCAACTCTGCAATATTAGTATGTCTGTGTTACTGATGTAATTATATTGCAGAGGGATTGACGTGGGGACCCATGTCAATTATTAGAATCCAAGATTAGATGTATGATGAAAATTAAAAGCTGGCAGTAGCAAACAACACCTTATTTATAAAAAAAATAGATTTCAAAAGAGAGAAAATAAATTGCAGTCACGAGCGCTTTTGTCTGTTACGACATTATCAATTGAGAATGTTGTAACAGACGAAAGCTCTTGTGACTCAATAATCTACTTGCAGTTGATACAAAACTTTTTTCTCTTTCGAAATTTATTTTTATTTTTCATAATGACTGAAAACATCCCGAATACCATCTCTAAATTTAACTTATTCGTGGTTGTACCCTCATACATGTGGCTACCGTCGGACTCGATGAAGCCACTAGTGATTGATGAAAAAAGTGGCAAACTATACCTATATATAAGATATAAAAAGCGGCGTCGGACACGATGATGCCACTAGTGATTGATGAAAAAAGTGGCAAACTATACCTATATATACGATATAAAAAGCGCCTCCATGTGTCTCAGCATATTTCATCGATCCATAGGTGACTGCGGTGCCAAGCAAGAGAAAGAATGCAGCCATTGTAAAGAACAGAGTGTATCGTCCACGAGCAAAATCAGGGCCAACTGACGACCTAGAACACAAATTTAAACACTATTAGTTGGTCATATTAAAGGGAAAAATTAAATATTATATTTGGCTTAACGTGTCTTTAACACCAATTGGTCAATCAAGACTAAAAAGCAGGTTCCTCAACATTGGTGTCCTATGCAATAATTCAATATCCCATTGCAAAAAAATTCGCCTAGTTTTGGACACTCTTGGAAGTCATATCTTGGAAAATTCAAATGGCCGCCATTTTGAAACCAAACACGCTAGACGTGTATTTTTTTTTCAAAGTACTTCTAATTCTATTGTTTTTCTGAAAATGTATCACAAGATGGGGGTTCGTATTTAAAAATTTAAAAAACAAAAGTTGGGCCCCCTGGGGGGCCACATGGGACCCGCCCCTGAAAAATTGGTCACACCATCAGGTGGTTTAATTTGGGATATAATATGCAAAATTTCAAAACTCCAAATAAAGCTGTTCCAAAGATATTCAGGCGGTCTCGGACTTTTGGGACACCCTGTATATGAGCTTTCAGTGTCATCCTAGTCGCATCGGACAGATTTAATTTAATTATTTAGTGTGCTCTAGTGTTTTCAATTACTGTTCACCCTTTCCCACAAGTTTAAAGTATTATTAATTAGGCTTAACAAAATAATATGGGCAGATGAAAAGAAAAGTTGAGCCAAGGGGTGCTAAATTAGGTGGGCCAGTTGCGAGTAAAGTAGTAGGAACTTACTGTACCTAGCGGTTCTATGACCTGTAGACCTCACTTAAATGGCCATTAATTAGGGCTCGGGTGGTCCAAAAAGTAATCAGCTAATTCTAGGAATATATTGAATGTCCATACCGAAATCCGATGAGGCGTTCGAGAGTTATCGGGTATCAAATAGACAATTAGACCGAAGAAATTTTGTCGTTTTATTAAAACTAGACCTCACTTCGATCGGTCAATAATAATTATCTGTAAAAAAGTTGTTCTGTTTGAGGAAAGAATTTTAAATATTTAATTTTCGACGGATCGACCTTTTCAAATTATTTATCTAGTTTGATTTTTTTTTAAAAAAAATTTCTATTCGTATATATATATATATATATATATATATATATTTTTTTTTTTTCAAATTTCTATTTGTATTTAATTTTAAAAAGTCGATCTGACGAAAATTAAATATTTAAAATTATTTCCTCAAAAAACAAACTTAAAGTCACCATTACTGTCTCGGTAGCTTAGAGGTTAAGCGCTCGCCTGGTAAACAGAAGGGTGTGTGTTTAATCCCCAGCAGAGGCAGGATTTTTTCCTCATTAATTTGAGTATTAGATCACATGAAAATAGAGGTCTAAGGATTAGGTGGTAGAAAATACCTCGGACATTAACCTCGTCTAGTGGTAACCTTCCACTCACGAGTCCATTATTTTATTATAATTATTTATCATTTGAACTCAAAATTTGTTATTTTTTTATACTTATTTTGACTGATGATGATAGACTGAGTGCTACTGAAAGGGTCGCAAGGAAAACATTTGTTGTTTTGTCTTTTCCCCTTTTGAATTCTTAAAAAAATGATAGGTACATTTTTGGTAGGTGTCGGGGGTGTCCATAAAGTCTCACCCCACCCCCCGTATCTCGAGGATGGCTGAAAATATAAGAAAACGCAAAAACACGTATCCCTTAGATTTTAGTGGAATTAATTTTAGACTAAAAAATATTTGGCCTCGGCCATCCGTTTAGGTTGGGCACCGACTGGCTACAAAATCTTAAATGAGAAGGTATATCAAGTGACACCTTGTTTTAAAGGTCTCGTTAATACGAGTTCATTACAGAAAACCAGAGCTCTCTAGGATCTACCGTTCACGAATTACAGGGTGGAACATATGACATGGACACTTTGCGGCCGCACCGAAATGGTAGGTAAAAATGCCTAGAAATAAGTTTTTATGATCCTAAATAAGTAATTTAATAAAAAGATGGTCATCCCGCCCACTTTGACCGCAGAGATCGAGCCTTCTTAGACAAACCTATCCAGTTTTTTTTTTAAATTTTGGTCTAAGAAAGCTCGAACTCTGCGGTCGAAGTTGGTGGGACAACCATCTAGTTGGAACACAATTTTTTACTAAATTACTTATTTGGAATCATCCCCCTAAAATCTAAGGGATACGCGTGTTTTTGCGTTTCCTTATATTTTCAGCCATTCTCGAGATACGGGGGGGGGAGACTTTATGGACACCCTGTATATATATCTCCCTTTTGCATTTGTCCCATTTCAGCTATTGCTGGTGGGGTCTGCTCTTCTCGTATGCAAATTATAAACTCTCTTTTTAACTACACCAGCCCACCATCTATTCATGAGGTCTAACTAACACTTTTTCTCTCTCTAGACATATATCCGCAAATGCTTCCTAACGGAGATATGAAAGAAAAAGGAAAAATCAAGTAATATTGCAGCCATGAGTCCATCCCTGATATTTTTTTAATAAATTAAATTGCAACCAGTTCAAATTTTAACTATTCGTAGCTCTTGTGTCCAGTTTCATTTTATTGGACAAAAAAGCGCCCCTTTTCGGGGAAATTTTTGACGAACTTCTTCTTTAACTTCATCCTTTTCCAATTCTATTTGGGGTCGGCGTTGCTTTCCTAAATTCTACCATACCACAACCTTTTGTCCCGTGCCTACTCTTTTTAGCTGTAACGCTTTCCTGGCAAGATAACCCAAGCTTACTTCTCATGGTATCCATAGAAACTAGCTTTTTGCTGATGTCATCACTGGTTTGAAGAGAAATTTCAGTATATAGTTGAATTTAAAATTTTAGTTTTGGATACTAAAACATATAAGTTTTTTTTAAAGGCTGTGTGCCCTTCCTAACACCAACCTTTCTGTATTTACACGGGCTTAGGACCGTCACTTAATGAAGCTTCTACGCACCAGGACGACCTGGAACGTCTACCATCACAGTTCCAGCCAAGGGTCATCAAAATCTTTTCGGTAAACTCATATCAATCTGTTTCTACCATTTTAATTAATCATGCATCTATAAATGGAAAGAACGGTTGATTTCGCGAGAAAAACTGCTACTACCTAATAAAGGCCTTGCTCTCATCGGTGACTATATTAAAATTTTGACAAACTAATCGGTGATAATCTGCAAAAATTTACTCAAAATATATCAGGGATGGATTCATGGCTGTAGTATACTTGACTTTCACTTTTTGTTCCATATATCTGTTAGAAAGCATTCGCAAGCATATTATGCTCAGAGAAAAAAAATCTCATTTTTTGACCTTCAGAATATATGAAGAGACGATGTTTAAAAAAAAAAAAAAAAAAAAAAAAAAAAAAAATTTTTTT
>CM022876.1:40995144-41014968 GCA_012654025.1 Pachypsylla venusta
TGTATGTATGTTACGCTTTCACGCTTAAACTACTGAACCGATTTTGATGAAATTTGGTATGGAGATAGACTAAACTTTAGGAAAGGACATAGGCTACTTTTTATCGCGAAAAAAAGGGGTTGAAACTATAGGGCCATGCTTATAAGGCGCCAAGCGAAGCGGGCGTATCCTGCTAGTAGGTTATAAACGAAAGTCAACTGAATGAGCTAATGAGGATAATAAAAAGATGAATCAAATTTGATATCTTGGAACAAGAAGGACGTCATGCGCGGATATAGCCCTCTTGTTTGGGGGGGGGGAGGCACAATATGCCTAATAGAAAATTTGGAGGAGGAGGGATTCGTACCTAAAAACGGGGGGTTCTTCGAGTTCTGGGCAGTACTTTTTAATGCAATGTTTATCGAGGTACGATAGCTAATTTGTTAAAAGCTGTAGAGCTTACCATATATAACTTTCATAAGGGTGATGACGAAAAAAAGTGCCATGACGGATGACAGAATTTTTGACGATTTTTCATTTACGCATTTCTATTTAGTCTCAAGATTGGAATTATTTAGAGGCCCGTGCCCCCCCCCCCCNTTTTTTAATTACGTGATTAGGTATAATGAACTATTGAAATTTGAGAAACACCATCCGTTTAAAAAAAACTGGGGGGGGCACGTGCCCCCGGGCCCTCCCCATTATCCGCGCATGGAAGGACCAATTAAGTAATATAGTAATAAATGGAAAATATACTCGGAGGACAAATGACAATGACAAATTTCAAGTACTTTGGAATTCTTTTCCTGCTACGAATTTTTTTTAAATTACAAATCAATAAATTGTGTTATTTGAAAATAAAATTAAAACCTTAAACTTCTCTTATGAATTACAAACACAAAATCACTGATTTTAATAAATTAAATTTGACTATTAAATACTATAATACTATAACAATGGAAATTAACTACATACCTATAAGATAAAACATTTAAATAATCAATTAAGCTATCTTATTAATATTAAATAAATAATTAATTATTAATAATAATTTTGTATACGAATATAATTTTGTAAATAAAATATTTTAATTAAAAATAAAATTTCATCTAAAATAATTTTCTTTGTGAACTGATTTGGTATGCCACTACAAAATTTTGGATGGAATGAATATGAATTATCTAAAGGTGGTATCACAGTATTGGTTCCAAATTTTGACACTTCTTCGACAAACAGTACCAAACAGCAAACAGTGTGATCGGCAAATAGGTATATTTGATTAAATTCGATTTTTCATTGCTTTGATATCAAACACAAAAGTGACCAAAATTTGTTTAAATATTCCGAAAGCGTTTAAACGCATTACAAACACATTTGTCATGTTCGATCATTTCTGAAAACTATTTCATTAATCTTACATTCTTAAAATATTTCTGAGGACACCCAAGTACTCAATAATCGAAAATACACAAGTGAAACTAAATTAATTTCGATCAGAAATCGTATGGAAAAAATAGAAAATATCAAAATTATATTTATAATTTTCAATAAAATATTGTGTATCAACTACAAATAATAAGGCGAGTCACGAGCGCTTTCGTCTGTTACGACATTCTCAAGTGGACTAACTCTGATTTGAATTCTGATGCTAGAGAGAGAGAGANTCTCTCTCTCTAGCATCAGAATTCAAATCAGAGTTAGTCCACTTGAGAATGTCGTAACAGACGAAAGCGCTCGTGACTCGCCTTATTATTTGTAGTTGATACACAATATTTTATTGAAAATTATATTTCATAATGACTACAAACATCCTAAATACAATTTCTAAACTAAAATTATATTTATTAGAGATATAACTATAACTGGTTCCTGTGGTATAATACGCAACAAAATTTAAAAGCAAATAATTTTGTCTCAAAGTCTAATCAAATAGTGTGATAGGGGTGCAAATCTATGCGCACGGCAGTGCGCCAGGCCAAGTTACGGCCTGACGCACGCAGTGTGTACATTTACACGAAGGTCTTCGCACTGTTTTCCCTACCCTCCTAACTTTGCTCCTGATTATGATAATAATTTGACATTAGGAATATAACATAAGGACCACTATAAAATGTCACATAGGAAATTTGAAAGCCTTAAGATAAAAAGTTCAAAAGATACAGGGGTACAAAAAGTCCTAATTTTACTACTCACTCATATATACTATGGGGCACTTCCGATGGAGCTAGAAACACGAAATTTGGCAGAGGGGTGTGTTTTGACCTACATATAATATACCAAACACACAAATTCAACAAATATATCAAATTTTGGCACAAAAAAATTGTGCCAAAATTTTTGAATGATGACAAATAGTGTAATACCACTTTAAGAATGATAGAAATTGGGGGGGGGCACGTGCCCCCTGTGCCCTCTCCTATATCCGCGCATGCAAAACTCGTCTTTTGGTAGGACCGGACCTTATAATTAATTGTAAACGAATCTTTTCTTTTTCTGTTAAACTTTTAAAAATACATTTCAGGCGCTTCATAACGATACGAAATGATTATTTTTAAAAATAACTTTGACAGTTGATCGTTTTGGCGGTTATCAGTTATCAATTGTCAGTTCAAAATTATTGTTTTAAAGATTTAGAGATTGTGTCGGTATTTTTAATTTCTTTAAAAGAAAGTTTACTTTTCCATACATTTGTACTTAAATTAATAGATAGTATATAGGGTATCTCAAATAAAGGTGCGGAACTTAATATCTTGACAACGGATTTAATTTTAAAAGTGCATTTTTTATTCCATAGGTAAAATTTTTCGAGTAGTTTAAAAAATTTGTTGCCAACGATCATACCACGTTGAATACACCAGTTCCCGATAGATTGCTGAAGCTAAGCAACGTCGGGCGTGGTTAGTACTTTGATGGGTGACCGCTTGGGAACATCACGTATCGTTGGCTCATTTTTCCGGCCCAACCCAGACTGGGTGAGGTCAATGTGGGTAGCTGGTTTGCAAGTTTCAGCGAATGGAGGGTAAAAACCCCGTCTTGAATGACCAATAGATGTTAAAGAGACGTTAAGCCAAATTAAAAAAAAAAAATTGTACACTTCCAGGGGAGGCCCCAGGGGTTCTATTTTGAAAGCTTAAATAGAACTATTCCTTTTGTAATTACAAAATTTTTGAATAAAATATTAGTTCGATATTTATTTGAGATCACTCTCTAACGCTCTAATCGTTATGGTTTACTCAAAACATGACAGGAATTATTCCCAGTAAAGCTTAGATTTTTAAACTCTCCTGCAGTCATACATTCTGTGTCTGTGTGAGATTTGGCTAATCATGACTGCAATTTAAATGTCTTTCCTACAATATTGATCAATTCAAAAAAAATTTGGTGTGACCATGAGTAGAGTACATAATATCTGGAATACTATTTCAAAATTCGGAAAACACTGAAATACTCTTTTTTTTACTTCGAGAAAAAAAAACATATTTAAATTTTTGCAAAATGGAAGAGCTACGTTGAATAAAAACTCAACTTTAACTTGGAATAACTCCGGTCCCATTTTTAACGAGTGATTGTGTGACTGTGCTAGTTAAATAAATCGTATCTTTTATTAACGATGAACCGAAGTGATACAATAAATCATTCATTCAAATAAAATTTGATCCATCTGTATGGCAGGTAAGAAATAAAAAATATATATTTCTTTGTGTTATCTATTATATCACAATTTTGTGGACCTCATAGCATTACAAGGTATTTAACAATTACTACATTTTTAACAATTACTACAATACACCAAACTATACTTAACAATTACCTTATAATGCTACCACTTGTCGCTTTTACCATAAGCTACTCAAATGTCGTGGAGGCTGTGTTAACCCTAAACACAACCGAAAAAAAAGGATTTTTCGAATTTAGAAAATTCGAAAAATCCTTTTTCAAATTTTCGATCCGACTAGGATTCGAACCCAGTACCCTCCCTGGTGCTAGCTGAGTGTGATGGACACTCTGCCACGGAGACGTTAAGAAATAATTTATTTTAAATTTCCAATTTTACATCAATTTTAACCCAACTTGTTTTGATGTGTTTCTGTGAGTGTAAATATTATTACATTTAATACAAAATTAATTAATTTTATATTAATTGAAGAAAAAGTTGACTCTGATCAATATCGAAACAAATTTGCGACGGCCATGCCTCGTTGATATGATCACCAATTCATGTGTGATATGTCTATACGGCCAGGACCTGTTGGGAGTAGTGTAGGGTTTAATTTCAGAATAAGGGTTGCCGCCGTTATTTTTCACTACATGACATGACATTATATATTCCTATCATCGTCATTTTAAATTATTTCACATGAACCAGTGTTTATTCATAAAAAATATGAATCATCGAGACATGGCCGTGGAAATAATAATAATGTCATCAAGCCCTTTTAAACCTAACAGGCAACAATAAATTCAACTTGTACCAGAGAAAAACTAATTTCTTCTCTCGAATGAGTTTTTTTTTTTTTAAAAAAAAAAAATTTGGTTTAACGTTTCTTTAACATCTATTAGTCATTCAAGACGGGGGTTTTACCCTCCATTCGCTGGAAACTGGCAAACCAGCAACCCACATTGACCTTACCCAGCCTGGGTTGGACCGGAAAAAAGAGCCAACGATACGTGGTGTTCCCAAGCGGGCACACATCCAAGTACTGACCACGCCGGATGTTGCTTAACTTCAGTGATCTGACGTGAACTGGTGTATTCAACGTGGTATGAACGTTGGCGGTTTCTGGTTTCTAAAACGTTATCTAAAAGACATTTGCAATAGTATAGGTAAATATATTTTTTTAATTTTTATAATACAATTTTCTTGAAGAAATTCTGCTATACTGCAACTTAAACCTAAAAATAAGAAAAAACAACAACAACAAAATAGCTATAATCAACCACACATTTTAAAATAAAAACTTATTTATGTTCAATTTTCATGAAGCGTTAAATTTATTGACAACGAAAAAACATAAATGATTTAGGATAAATTTAATCGAAGAATTAAAAGAGAAAAGAAAGAACGATCCTATAGCTTTAATATGATCGTGCCTGGACCTCTAACGTCGAATAATGTAAACATTATTTACATTAGTTAAGTTTCTTGAATCAAGAAACGCATGTATCAATGTTTAGTCTGTACGAAGAGAACGAAAAGTGGGGAAACATGCTTAACTTAAACCGATGAAGGGGAAGTGCGGAGGATTTGCTCCAAAAGAACGCATCAGTAGAGTTAAAGGAGCAGAGAGCTGTACCATTTAGAATAGATTTCACATTACTTATCAGGGCATCAGATATGCTTCCGGACGTATGCTCCTTGGAGACACATAAAGGCCCATTTATACTGCCTGAACATACACAAGCATCGAGCATACGTGATCGTTTCTCGCCAGTTTCCGACGAGCACGAACACAAACGAGCATTTTGTTTACACTGCTCTAGCATTTCTGACGATCAGTTACTCGAGATCAGGCTCGAACACGAACGAGCATTCACTTCGAACATGATCGGCTCGTGGTGACTGTTTACACTGCCTGCGCCTCGAACGAATGCTCGGGCAGTATAAAGAGGCCTTAACACATTTTTTCAGTGTATATAATTAAGGGACCAAAGTGTAGTTTCCCCTGAAATGATCTAAAAATATTTTATAATCTTACGACAAAGTAAATAATGCAAAAGTGAGATTTTGGAATGAAAATTTTGGATTGAAAATAGTAATATAATAAATTATGTAAATAATTAAGCTGCTTTCCCACTGCCCGCAACATTTTGTTGCGCAACGCGTTGTAACAAAATGTTGCGGCAGTATATTTTCTTTTGAATCACACTGCAACAAATTCCGTGTCAGTTCTTTTTTTTTTTAATTTGGCTTAACTTCACTTTAACATTTAGACTGAAAAAAGCCAGCATCACGAGGGCGCGAACCCACGCGGACACCCACATGGTATAATCTCGCTGGACGTTGCTTAACTTCAGTGATCGAACTGGTGTATACAACGTGCCATAGACGTTGGCTACTCTATAAAATAAATGAAGAAATATGGTAATATTAGCATGGTATTTAAAATAATAATCCCAAAACGTCTTCAATAATAGAAATACAACTTAAATACTTTTTTAAAAAAATAAATTAACACACAATCACCTCGAAATGTTGCGACCAAAATGTTGCGAGGTTCTCGGCAGAGCAACATAGCCCTTTTGTTTCGCAACGTTGTGAGGCAATGTTGCAGTCAGTGGGATTTGATCCCATTTGATTCTGTAAAAACAGCGGAGCATGAAACGTTGTGCAACAAAATGCAGTGGGAAAGCAGCTTTA
Source organism: Pachypsylla venusta (assembly GCA_012654025.1). Lineage (NCBI taxonomy): Eukaryota > Metazoa > Arthropoda > Insecta > Hemiptera > Aphalaridae > Pachypsylla > Pachypsylla venusta. The sequence continues at coordinate 41,001,482 of CM022876.1, forward strand.
TATACCCTTCACTCTCCGCTCTTCAACGAACCAAAATCCTTTGGTCTTAATAAATATAAAATCATTATCCTATAATTATGCAAATGAAATATTAACAATATGCGCAAATGAAATATTAACAATAATAATATGCGAGGGGCCCCCGCCCATCTCCTATTTCACAATAAACTACAAATCAATATTAATGCAATGTCATACTTGTAATTTGTAACTATAATTTCGTTTTAAAAAATTACATGACTTTTAATATTAACTTGTTGTTTTTTGTGAATTTTCTTCAGATATAGTTTAAAAAATATTATTAAATGGTGGTAACCATTTAATGCCTTTAATATTTTCGCGGACGATTCTACAATTCTCGGGTACAACTGAACTTTATCTGAGATTTCTTGAGGTAATAGAATTCATTTAGTTAAGGGGCAGAAATGTACGAGTATTTTATTGTTGATATTTTTTATTTTACATTTCAAGGTACGTTGAAATCAAAAATCGAATAAAAATATATCCAAATTTTCTGGACGATTGCAATACTCTATCTCCTATAGGAAGAGAAAGTAAATATCCGATCATCCTAATTCACCAGTACCCAGTGAGCGGCATTTTTGCCACTTAGCGTTAAACGATTTTGATGAGATTTGGTACATAGGTTTCATTTGGGTCTGATTGACAGTGAATTAGGAATTAATATTGGACTTTCTTTTTATATTAATTCTGAAAAGACATTCCTGTATTAAATAATAGATACTGAAATATAAACTGCACTACGCTTTCCATGTATTACCTATTTTATAAAGAAATTGGACGAAACGAATTTCAAGACAATGCGACGAGCGGTTATGACAGTGCTGGCTCTAGGGTAGTTCGAGGCGTTCCGTCGAACAGAGCGCCAGAAAATGGGGGCGCCGGCAATTGAAGGCGCAGAAAATTAAATGAATAAGTGAGGCGTAAACAAGTAACACACGTGCAATGAGACTAAAAAAATTGTATGAATGGCCAATCACAGAAAGTCACAACTTCGCGCCACCAACTTAACACCAGGGATCGCAACAAATGCGCTACATAGAACTAGGAATCGCGAAACATACCAACTTATGCTAGGGATGGTTCTGTTAGCAAAGATTGGCCATCAACTTAACACAAGGGATCGCAACAAATGCGCTACATAGAACTAGGAATCGCGAAACATACCAACTTATGCTAGGGATGGTTCTGTTAGCAAAGATTGGCCATCAACTTAACACAAGGGATCGCAACAAATGCGCTACATAGAACTAGGAATCGCGAAACATACCAACTTATGCTAGGGATGGTTCTGTTAGCAAAGATTGGCCATCAACTTAACACAAGGGATCGCAACAAATGCGCTACATAGAACTAGGAATCGCGAAACATACCAACTTATGCTAGGGATGGTTCTGTTAGCAAAGATTGGCCATCAACTTAACACAAGGGATCGCAACAAATGCGCTACATAGAACTAGGAATCGCGAAACATACCAACTTATGCTAGGGATGGTTCTGTTAGCAAAGATTGGCCATCAACTTAACACAAGGGATCGCAACAAATGCGCTACATAGAACTAGGAATCGCGAAACATACCAACTTATGCTAGGGATGGTTCTGTTAGCAAAGATTGGCCATCAACTTAACACAAGGGATCGCAACAAATGCGCTACATAGAACTAGGAATCGCGAAACATACCAACTTATGCTAGGGATGGTTCTGTTAGCAAAGATTGGCCATCAACTTAACACAAGGGATCGCAACAAATGCGCTACATAGAACTAGGAATCGCGAAACATACCAACTTATGCTAGGGATGGTTCTGTTAGCAAAGATTGGCCATCAACTTAACACAAGGGATCGCAACAAATGCGCTACATAGAACTAGGAATCGCGAAACATACCAACTTATGCTAGGGATGGTTCTGTTAGCAAAGATTGGCCATCAACTTAACACAAGGGATCGCAACAAATGCGCTACATAGAACTAGGAATCGCGAAACATACCAACTTATGCTAGGGATGGTTCTGTTAGCAAAGATTGGCCATCAACTTAACACAAGGGATCGCAACAAATGCGCTACATAGAACTAGGAATCGCGAAACATACCAACTTATGCTAGGGATGGTTCTTAACAGATTGGCCATCAACTTAACACAAGGGATCGCAACAAATGCGCTACATAGAACTAGGAATCGCGAAACATACCAACTTATGCTAGGGATGGTTCTGTTAGCAAAGATTGGCCATCAACTTAACACAAGGGATCGTAACAAATGCGCTACATAGAACTAGGAATAGAGAAACATTTCTCAATTTTCTTGTGAAATAATAAATAAATAAAAAATGTACTTATTCAATATCGATAAAGGGTAAAGGGGCGCATTTTTCACTTTCGAACAGGCGCTGATATTGTTGCAGCCGGCACTGGGTTATTGTTTAGAACCGGTTTTGTGGTTCCAGTATGAACTGATTTTCTTTATATGTATTTATTCGCAGGCTGATTTTCACAATAATTTCAGAATTTGTTAGTAATAAAGACAAAAGTGTATACGCCACTATTTACCTCCCCTAGAGGTTTTAGGTTAGATTTCCGATCTGAGAAGATTGCTATCATTTAATTCTTGGTACAATTTTTTTTTTTTTTAATTTAAGATTTGTTAAAGAAGAAAAATAACAATTTCAGATGTTTTATTTCAATTTATTTTTTTAATGTCAGACGATCAAACGAAGCTAACATCAAAGAAATAAAAAAAAACTTTCGTATATAATTTACCCATTGATGAAATGAAGAATCAAAATATTTGTTTTAATTTAGTTTGGGATAAAAATCTTCTCAGACCAGGAATCGAAATGTTTTTTTTAAAAAAAAAAAAAAAAAAATCACTAATAACAAAATTATAAAGGCAATAATGAGATGCTCAAAGTGTTTATGTTATGAGTCGAAAAACCAGTTTTATACCTTGAAACGTAAAACATATTTTGAAGACGGATAAAAAAACCAGTTCTACATCTTGAAACGTAAAACATCATATTTTGAAGACGGATAAAAAAAATCAATTCTACACCTTGAAACGTAAAATATCATATTTTGAAGAGGGATAAAAAAACCAGTTCTATATCTTGAAACGTAAAACATCATATTTTGAAGGAGGATAAAAAAAACCAATTCTACACCTTGAAACGTAAAATATCGTATTTTAAAGGCGGATATTTTATTTAGCCAGTCTATTTCTCTGGTTATGTGTCACACAGGCAGAGTTATTTTTTAATTTGACAACATGCCTAATTTTTTTTTGCTTAACGTCTCTTTAACGTTTGCGCCCTCGTGATGTTGGCTATTTTTCCGGCCCAACCCAGGCTGGGCGAGGTCAACCTGGGTAGCTGGTTTGCTAGTTTCCAATGAATGGAGGGTAAAACCCCCGTCTCGAATGACCAATAGATGTTAAAGAGACGTTAAGCCAAATTAAAAAAAAAAATTGCGGGTTTTACTATTCATTCTTTGGAAACTTACAAACCCGCTACCATATTGGCCTCGCCCAGCGTGGGTTGGATCGGTAAAATAGCCAGCATCACGAGGGTGTGAACCTACGTGGACACCCACATGGTACAACCTCGCTGGACGTTGTTTATCTAAAGTGGTCTATTGGTGTATTCAACGTGCCATAGACGCTGGCTACCGTCCAAAAAAAAAGCCACTAATATTATTTAATTCTAAAAATGACTAATATTATTTAATTCTAAAAATACATTTCATAATTTTCAAAGAAACACAATTAAATTTAGTATAACTTAGGTAATATAAATTCTTAAGGCGGTATTACACTATTTGTCATGATTCCAAATTTTGTCATTTTTCGTCTTCAAAACCTGCAGTACCGAACAGTATGATCGACAAATATATTTGATTTAATTCGCTATTTGATTGCTTTGATATCAAACACAAAAGTAACCAAAATTTCTCTAAATAGTCTGATGGGGTTTAAACGCATTACAAACACATTTGTCATGTTTGATCGTTTCTGAAAACTATTTCATTAATCTTACCTTTAAAAAATATTTCTGAGGCGTCGCGTCTGTGGACGCCCAAGTCCTCAATTATCGAAAATACACAAGTGAAGAAAAACTAAAATAACTTTTGATCAGAAATCGTATTGGAAAAATAGAAAATATCAAAATTAAATTTATTACAGATAAATATTTGGTTGCTATAGTATAATAAACAACAAAATTTGAAAGCAAATAATTTTGTCTAAAAGTCTCATCAAATAGTGTGATAGACGCACAAATATATGCTAAACACACAAATTCAACAAGTATACAAATTTTGGAACAAATAAGCTGTGCCAAAATTTTGGAATCATAACAAATAGTGTGATAGATCCTTTATTATAGATATATAAACGGACGATTAATTAATACTGATTTGAATTTTAACACGTTAACTGCATTGAAAGTATTGAGATCAGTAATGCTCCTTTTAACCTTTAATATTTAAATCCAATACTTATAAAACGCAAATTTAGCCTATAAAAAAGGAATTAAGTATTATTGTAATTTGCTGAAATTTTCGATGTAGATTTTACAATGCTGATATACGATTTTAGGTCCTCAGAGACATGCACGGATATAGTCGTCTTGTTTTTGGGGGGGGGGGGCACAATATACCTAATAGAAAATTTGAAGGGGAGGGACTCGTAACATAGAGACCGCGGGCTCGAGTCCTGGCCAGTACTTTTTAATGCTATGTTCATCGAGGTACGATACCTAATTTGTTAAAATCTGATGTAGATTTTACCACAAATGCCTTTCATAAGGGTGATAAGCGATTTTATAACGTGATGACGAAAAAAAGTGCCATGACAGAATTTTTGACGATTTTTATTTACGTATTTCTATTTAGTCTCAGGATTGGGAATTATTTAGGGGCTCGTGCCCCCCTCCCAATGGGATAAAAGATACCGCGGATCACCATTCATTTGATTTTCGTTTTTTAAAAATTACGTGATTAGGTATAATGAAATTTGAGAAACACCACCCGCTTAAAAAAAACTGGGGGGCACGTGCCCCCCGTGCCCTCCCCTATATCCGCGCATGCTCAGAGATCAAATCTCGAGTTTCAGCCATTGTTGATATGTGTCTGTTGTGTCTGTCTCTCTGTGAACAAGATACCTAATTAATAAAAAGCACCGAAAGCGTTGTTACATTACCTTATGGGAAGAATATATCTAAAAAACAACAAGATATCTGAAAGATTGTGACTTTTAATTTGGTATGTATTTCTGTTATTTTTAGGACACACCACAAAACTTTTGGGCAGTTTTTAGTTCTTTATAAAAATTGTACTTAAAGAGGAGAACAATAATTTCTAGAGCACAGGTTCCCAAACTGGGGGGGCGTGAAGGCAAGCCAAGGGGGGCGCGAGACCAGTTCAATTATTATCATGTAGTTGAAATATATGTGCACAATTTTTTTTACAAAGGTAATTTTATTGAACATGATGTTTAGAAAATTTGAATGAGGTAACACATTAGCGTTAGCGTTTTAAATGAGATAGCATTCAGCAACACCCATACCCATTCATAATTTATAATGTAAAGGGAAGGGAGGCGTGTGAGGCTTTCATTTCAAGAAAAGGAGGCGCGGTACCAAAAAGTTTGGGAACCCCTGTTCTAGAGATTTGAAATTTGGTAAGGTTGTCATTGATTAAAATCTAAACTATTGTTCTTTTAGGTAGAGGTATCTCTTTTGGTTGATTTTCAAGAATCTTAAAATTTTTAGAATATTTTGATCACACTTGATTTGATCCTCAAAACGAATAAAAAATTTACATCGAAAATTTCATCCTATTACAATAGTTTCTAAATTAGTTTAAGAATCATAAGATATTAAAAATAAATAAATATAAAGAATTGACAATATCGATTTAGATTTTAATTAATTGAATTGAAAAATAATAATTTCAGTTGATGAGCTTTCAACAGTACTCTGACTGTCATCATGAGTACTGTCCAAGGCTTGCCAGCTGATTTTATTAAATAATAATTTCAGTTGATGAGCTTTCAACAGTACTCTGACTGTCATCATCAGTCAGAGTACTGTCCAAGGCTTGCCAGCTGATTTTATTAATTCTAATTAATCTCTGAATCGATATTTTCAATACTTTCTCCTTTTCTTTTTATAGATTAGAGACTAATAAATCTGATGGCCACACGAGATTTTAATGACATCAAGTGACTTCTTTCTCTCTGTTTATATTAATATACAGGGTGTCCATAAAGTCTCACCCCACCCCCCGTATCTCGAGAATGGCAGGAAAAGAAAACGCAAAAACACGTATCCTTTAGACTTTAGGGGGATTAGATTTAGACTAAAAATTTTTTGGCCTCGGCCAGCCGTTTAGGCTGGGCACCGACTGGCTTCAAAATCTTAAATGAGAAGGTATATCAAGTGACACCTTGTTTTAAAGGTCTCATTAATACGAGGTCATTACAGAAAACCAGAGCTCTCTAGGATCTACCGTTCACGAATTACGGGGTGGAATATGTGACCCATTCAATTTGCGGCCGCAACAAAATGTTACGTAAAAATGCCTAGAAATATTTTTTTATGATCTAAAATAAGTAATTTAGTAAAAAATAGTGTTCCGACAAGATGTCTGTCCCGCCCACTTTTACCGCAGATTTTCAGCTTTCTTAGACCAAAATTTTCAAAATAGTTGGATAGGTTTGGTCTAAGAAGGCTCGATTTCTGCGGTCAAAGTGGACGGGACAACCATCTTTTTTACTAAATTACTTATTTGGGATCATNTCGTTCACGCTCATCACAACCCGGGCGTGATGCCTCAATTTGTACCCACAACCACACTCACCTGGAAAGCGTCGTTCAGACTATGCATTCTCATTCGTTCACGCTCATCACAACCCGGGCGTGATGCCTCAATTTGTACCCACAACCACACTCACCTGGAAAGCGTCGTTCAGACTATGCATTCTCATTCGTTCACGCTCATCACAACCCGGGCGTGATGCCTCAATTTGTACCCACAACCACACTCACCTGGAAAGCGTCGTTCAGACTATGCATTCTCATTCGTTCACGCTCATCACAACCCGGGCGTGATGCCTCAATTTGTACCCACAACCACACTCACCTGGAAAGCGTCGTTCAGACTATGCATTCTCATTCGTTCACGCTCATCACAACCCGGGCGTGATGCCTCAATTTGTACCCACAACCACACTCACCTGGAAAGCGTCGTTCAGACTATGCATTCTCATTCGTTCACGCTCATCACAACCCGGGCGTGATGCCTCAATTTGTACCCACAACCACACTCACCTGGAAAGCGTCGTTCAGACTATGCATTCTCATTCGTTCACGCTCATCACAACCCGGGCGTGATGCCTCAATTTGTACCCACAACCACACTCACCTGGAAAGCGTCGTTCAGACTATGCATTCTCATTCGTTCACGCTCATCACAACCCGGGCGTGATGCCTCAATTTGTACCCACAACCACACTCACCTGGAAAGCGTCGTTCAGACTATGCATTCTCATTCGTTCACGCTCATCACAACCCGGGCGTGATGCCTCAATTTGTACCCACAACCACACTCACCTGGAAAGCGTCGTTCAGACTATGCATTCTCATTCGTTCACGCTCATCACAACCCGGGCGTGATGCCTCAATTTGTACCCACAACCACACTCACCTGGAAAGCGTCGTTCAGACTATGCATTCTCATTCGTTCACGCTCATCACAACCCGGGCGTGATGCCTCAATTTGTACCCACAACCACACTCACCTGGAAAGCGTCGTTCAGACTATGCATTCTCATTCGTTCACGCTCATCACAACCCGGGCGTGATGCCTCAATTTGTACCCACAACCACACTCACCTGGAAAGCGTCGTTCAGACTATGCATTCTCATTCGTTCACGCTCATCACAACCCGGGCGTGATGCCTCAATTTGTACCCACAACCACACTCACCTGGAAAGCGTCGTTCAGACTATGCATTCTCATTCGTTCACGCTCATCACAACCCGGGCGTGATGCCTCAATTTGTACCCACAACCACACTCACCTGGAAAGCGTCGTTCAGACTATGCATTCTCATTCGTTCACGCTCATCACAACCCGGGCGTGATGCCTCAATTTGTACCCACAACCACACTCACCTGGAAAGCGTCGTTCAGACTATGCATTCTCATTCGTTCACGCTCATCACAACCCGGGCGTGATGCCTCAATTTGTACCCACAACCACACTCACCTGGAAAGCGTCGTTCAGACTATGCATTCTCATCCGTTCACGCTCATCACAACCCGGGCGTGATGCCTCAATTTTGTACCCACAACCACACTCACCTGGAAAGCGTCGTTCAGACTGTGCATTCTCATCCGTTCACGCTCATTACTTTCCAACCGTCTCATATTTTTCTCTCTGGCATTCAAGATAGGCTTCTTTCTCCTTCCACTGTTTGACGCTCCTTTACTTCTGCCGCTAGCGCCGCTAATACTGCAAGTGTCATCGCTTACCTGAAAATAATGCAAGAGAGACAATAAAGCTATGTTCACATGACCGCGCGGTAATGTAAACAATATGCACTATTTAGAAAGAACTTGTGGCGCGCGGTTCGTCGTACCGCGTCGTCGGTCATGTGAACCTAGCCTAATAATTTGGGTTTTTTTTCTCTCCCTCATTCATGATTTATTGGCATGTGCTGAAATTTTCAATGTGGCGTTTTCAATGACAAATCACGTTTTGAGGTCCCCAGAGACCAAATCTCGAATTTTGGTCATTGGTCCGTGTGTACGTCTGTCTGTGAAAAAAGATATCTCAAAAAATGGTAAATGCTAGAGACTTGAAATTTAGTACATACGTAAATAATAAGTAAATATGTTCATGTTTTTAACAAAGAAACTTGAAATTTACTTATCTCAAATCGTGTTTTGGCTTTAAAAACCCGGTATACATATCTAAAATTAGAATTTTAGATACAATACTTTCTTCTTCTTTTTAATTGAAAAGAAACTCGTAGTGATGTTCACAACAATATTGGTTTATTATTTTCTATAGTGAACCTTTGAAATCGTAAAAAAAATACCCCCCCTCAAAATTTGATATTATACATTTCAAGGTACGTAGAATCCAAAAATCGAATAACAAAAATCCCTTTTTCGCCGTGATGGGCACTTTTGCCACTTAGCGTTGACCGATTTGGATGGATTTGGTATATAGGTATCATCTGGGCTCTATTTGTGCCCCGAACCTTTGGATACATTCGAAGATACCGTTGACGATTTTTCTGCTTTTTAGCGGTTTTCATTTATACTGTCTAAAAAGGGAATGGTAAGTGCTAGAGACTCGTACTTTGGTATATATATCGTATTTGGGATTTAATTGTGCCCAGAAACTTTGCGTCTCAGTGACTCACATACATAGAGTTTAGTATGGAACCCTGTTTATGTGAGTCAAAGAGATGCAAATTTTCAGGGCACAATTAGACCTCGAATGGGACCTACATACCAAATTTCATCAAAATCGGACAACCCTCATAAGTTGGGGGGGAGGTAATTTTTTTCACCCAGTAAAATAATTAACTCATGTGTCACATGGGTAGGGGTTTTCCTTTCTTTTGCAATTCAAACCGACAAAAAGGCAGTGACTCAACGGAAACCCTACGATGTGTGTAGGGTTCCCGTTGAGTCACAGTGATTATTAATACTGTAAAATTCTCCAAACCTTGAATAGCGCTTATCGCTTCTTGTATAAAGCACGATTCATGAAGATCTCTTCCCCCTCCCTCCCCCCACTTTTCTTCTATTTCCCTCAAGAGGAGTGACGTTATCTTCAAAGGCGCCATCTTTAGAATCTTCTCTTCTAATGAAGACGATATCAAATTACTTACTCCTTCTCTTTTAACCACATCCCCGATATTGAAAACGTTTTTCCTTTTGCTTTTTTAAGCCATCATCATCTGGGGATTTGGATATAGATGAAATAAATCTCTCAATTGGCTTTTAAGTGGGTGGTATGCATTCAAATTACTCACTTGTGTTGGATAATACAGGGTTCTATATACGCTCCCGCGAGGAATAAGTGTTCTAAAACTCCACTCAAGTGTGAGTTGTCACTCCGACAAGAAATTAGCGAAGTGGCCACTCGCACTTGTAAAATTTCTGTTTTTATTTTGTAATATAATTACTAGTAATTTTTGTGGCCATAGCCCGATACCTAGAGACATTTTAACAAAAGCAATTTAGAGGGGTAAATTTTTGATGCAGTTTAGTACTATTTGCGAACAAGATGACGAGGCAACAGCCTTGTTGGCAATTTAATGACCGGAAGTATCCGCCATCTTTGATTTCATGTTTTTGACGATTTGCGCGCTTATTTCGCATTTCTCGACAAAAAAGGTGAAGAAAAAAATTATCTACAATCTTTATTTTAACAATATTGTTGAAAAACCACTATTTATTGCTAATTATGAGCAAAAATTGAGCGAAATTCGAATAGTGGCGCAGTTTTTTCAACTTTTGACCCATTTATATTAAAAATAAATGGTACATTTAAATGGCAAAGTTGTAGAGGACTAAATTCCCGACAGCTTTTGTTGAAACAAGTTTTTCGTACGGTGCACAGATCACCGTTGGGAACGCCGCGCTCAACGTGCGGATCGAAACCAAAAAGATCGATGTTTTCAAAGTTAATCAATGTTTTCAAAGTTCGATACATCGACCACTCGATGTATCGTAACAAAAATATCGATGTACTATCGAAAATTCGATGTTTTTTCTTGTTCAATGCCATTATACCTTGTCGCCTTGTCTGAAAATCTAATGGTGCGAGGGGACAATATTCAGTTATAGTCTGGCTCTGGCAGTATACACATTGATACTAAATCGAAATTTTAGGAACTCTCCAATCGGGGTGTGTGAAACTGGTACTGTCTTCCTAGTCATTGCACTGGCCATACTATTAATTCCAAATAGTACTTGGCTACTTGCTTTTCCATAAAATTTTTTTAGGACCATTGGAAAAAAAAATGTCGAGGAATCAATTTTTCCATCGAATAAAAACATTGATTGGTTAAATTGGCATACTATGTCAAGTAAAACCATAATGAAGGTTGAAAATTACTATATCTTCACTTGAGTCACTTTTTTAGTCAAGTGAAGATATAGGTAGTAATTTTCAACCTTCATTAAAAACATTTGATAATCGAATTATGTGTTGCTAAGAAGAAGCGTACACGCCTTTTCTCATAAACTAAGTGAATTGCCTACTTTTAATTTTCTTACTGTCCATACGATGATTTTAGATGAAAGAATAATAGAGGGGCCCGTAAACTTTTCCCCCCGGTCCGGATTTTCTGTCTACGGCCCTGCCCTACCTCATTCGAATCATTCGGCATTTCCAACTGCTTAAAGCCTACGTAATCCGTCATCTTACAATCTGTCTGAAGACACTCGTTTCAATCAATCAATCGGCCATTACACTCTGTATTGTTATCCCTCCAATCCTAGGATTTCTTATATTTACATAACGTTCGATCATAATTTTTTTTTTAGTCTTGTTCCTGCTCTCTCCCCCATAATCCTTATTTCCTTGATTTCCCATTCTCTTCTTTTGTTCTTAAGCTGTTCCATGTTCCTTGAAATATCTTTTAGTAATAGTAAGAAATGAAACATGTATAATATTATCTTTGAAATCTTCTTATGCTAAGGCCGGAAATGTATACCTAGCTTTCTAATACATTATTTTCTGTACTGGGGTACATAGAGACGGTTTCAGAGAGAATGGCATCTGGGGTGTACCTAAAAGAGATGCGCCCTTTTGCCATCAAATATGATTTGATTATTTTCAATTTTGAAAAGTTCTTTCCCCAGTAGTTACAGTTGCTGGAAAAGTCAGCAATTTTCGAAAAGAAAACCAAATATTTGGAAAAACGGCAATCGAATTTCTTCCCACAATTGAAGAACTTCTAAGAGAGATTTTTTTTGGCTGAACGTCTCTTTAACATCTATTGGTGATTGGAGACGTTGGGATACTCTTCATTCGCTGGAAACTTATAAACCAGCTATCCACATTGACCTCACCCAGCCTGGGTTGGGCCGGAAAAATACCCATCATCATGAGAGCACGAACCTAATACGTCCACTTGGTATAACCTCACTGGACATTGCTTAACTACAATGTGTTCAACGTGCCATAGACGCTGAATAAAGAGACGTTTGATTGCGATAAACAACTGGTTTGCAGTAGTCCTCCACTTCAAGTGAACTACTTTGTCTCAGGAATGAATTGACGGGGTGGTTTCCTGTTGTCTTTCCTATGATAATTTCTATACGCTCAAATTGTTTTAACTCTTCATAAAGCCTCAGTCCGTTGATATCTGAATACTTTTCCGTCCTGAGAAAATCATCGAAATCCTGACATTTTCATAAAAAGAAGTTATCGGCCGACATTAAACCTTGAGCCTGCTGAGAATGCTGGGATTCCGAAGAAAGAGACAAGTCGTGAAAAATTTAGATCGTACAAAAATTATAGGGCTTCCCTTTATAGAGCTCTCTGAAAATTGACGCCCTGGTCGACCGTCTTGTTCGCTCCGTCCTAACACCGACCCTGTGGGTACATCGAATAATCCTTTAAGTAAATGGCAATTCGGAAAACTTTTCCAACTTGTGATAGTTAAGTACGAGTAGGTTTCTGTATTTATGACCACATACACCTTTGACTTTTTTCTTGAAACATTTTCTTTTGAAAGATTTTTATATAGTTCTTTTGAAAGATTTTTGAATACATTTTTTGGAAGATTTTTTATATAGTTCAAGGCATGCGCGATCTCTTTATTTGAAGATAGTCTTTAAAGTTTTAACTTTATTCTTTGAAATTCGTATTGCTGAAAATGTCCCTTTTCGAGATTCTGAAGAAGTGGTCATAACATGTACGAGTATTACCCTTTCAATTTTCAAGGATGTTCAAAGTTGGAGTAATTAAGAACAGTTGTAGGCTATATTAATTATGATTATCAATTATTTGTTTTACAATAACTGGTGTAAGTTTTATTATGGGGGGCATTGTCACCACTACAAATTTAAATCAGAGAAGATTTAGTCCATAAAAGGACCAAATATTTTTTTGCCATGTTAACCTCAGCAAAAACACAATATGAACTTTTTTTAATCAAAAAAATAGGCTCTTGAAAAAATTTAAACTTGAAATTTTCATTCCGCATCAAGGTTATGACCAACTTTTCGATTTCGCTCGAATTACCTCACAGAAGGTTCGCATTTGATGCCTAGCAAAAATAAATGGTACGGAAAACCGTACTAGACTTTCTCTTCCTTAATCATTCCATCAGACTACCACCGAATGCAGATGTTGTTCTTCTAAAGTTTTAAGGTTTTTAGTTATATATTTTAGTTATTGTTATATTTCTATTTTCTGTTGATGTTGACCATTCTTT
>CM022876.1:41088319-41099546 GCA_012654025.1 Pachypsylla venusta
GAACGGCAAAATAAGCTTTTGATGGAAATCGAATATACCGTTGGCAAGAGCTAGAGACTTGAAATTTGGTATGTATGTCTGTTTTATGACACGAACGGCAAAATAAGCTTTTGATGGAAATCGAATATACCGTTGGCAAGAGCTAGAGACTTGAAATTTGGTATGTATGTCTGTTTTATACCATGAATGGCAAAATAAGCTTTTGATGGAAATCGAATATACCGTTGGCAAGAGCTAGAGACTTGAAATTTGGTATGTATGTCTGTTTTATGCCATGAACGGCAAAATAAGCTTTTGATGAAAATCGAATGTACCGTTGGCAAGAGCTAGAGACTTGAAATTTGGTATGTATGTCTGTTTTATGCCATTGGCGGTTCCGCCTAAAACCAGAATGGAAAGAGCTAGAACTTCAAATTTGGTGCCCATTCATATCAATTTCATACAAAAAAAAAAAAAAAATACAACTTAGGTTGAAGTGTAATATATTGTTGGCCGTTGATTAATGGTTGAAGGCCTCTTTTTTTGCGGTTCCGCCTAAAACCAGAATGGAAAGAGCTAGAACTTCAAATTTGGTGCCTATTCATATCAATTTCGAAAATATAGGAAATTGAAAAATACAACTTAGGTTGAAGTGTAATAGGTATATAATTGTAATTGTATCGCTCTGGGGGACTTCAAATGGTGTTTTGGAATTGAATACTCGACATCGAAAATGTCAGCCCATTATACAATACTTTCTTCTAATAGATAAGGAAAGTTGTGTGATGTTCACACCAGATTTTTTTTTACTGAAGCAAATATAGAAGTAGTATCATCTGTAATAGTTATTCTAAAAATATACCTCTAGCTTTCCCACACAACAAACCCTTTCTCGTAAAAAAAGTTATTTTCAATAAATTGAAAAGATACCATAAAATAGAAATAGGTGTACCTTTAAGGCACAAATATTTGTCAACAGACTCAAATTTGTCACTAGATAGGTATAAGATGTCAGACAAAGTTTTTGTTGAAATATCTTATTTCTTACAAGATGTATGTAATCGAAATGAAATTCATTTTTTTTTTTTAAAAAAAAAGTTTTGAAAAAAAAGAAAATGTAAATGTTATGCAGAGGTATTATCTATTACAAAGGAACAGACATTTATAAACAGCTTTTTGTTTTAAATAATAAAAATCTGGTGTGAACATCACACGTCTCCCCTTGTCTATATAAAAAAAATTCGGGACGTGTAGAGTACACAAAATTGACATTAGTAAAAAAATTAAATCAAAAAATTCAAGTCTTCAGCTCTTGCCGATTTCTTTATATGTCACATTCGTGGAAACCGTTAAAATAGAGGCAAAAAAAACACCAAGAGTAGATTCAATCTGAAACCAAAAGTGTCATTTTGCATTCCATGCATAAAATTGATATAAATAGCACCAAATTTTAAGATCTAGCACTTACCTTTTTAGACAGGAAACGCAAAAAAGCGTCCGAAACCCGTTAAACACCGCCAACGGTAGATCACGCTGCAGACAAAGTTGTCTACGGTACGAAATTTGAAGTTAGCACTTACCCTTCTCTTTTTTTTTAGGATAGGATTAATTAAAACCCCTAAAAAGCGGCCAAAAACCACCACCAGTAACATCGATTTCAAACAAAAGCTTCTTAGTTAAACTTGACGCCCATAAATTTCAAGTCTCTAGAACTTATCGTTATTGTGATATCTGGTTTACAGACAGACAAAAACACACACGGACCATTGGCAGAAAATTGAGATTTGGCTATGGGGGCCCCAAAACTTAATTTCAGCCCATTACAGTACTTTTTTTTCCAAATCTCAGCATCATTTCAGCAGGTCAAAAGCCCTATAATTTTTTGAGAATGATGCCTTCGGAGGAGACCCTGATAAGTCGGTCAATCAGGGCCGGATTAACAAAAGTAGCACTTGTAGCACGTGCTACGGGCCCAGTGGTTTCGAGGGCCCGCGCTTTGACAACTTACACTAGATATTTCGACATTTCTGGATTGACAATTGAAAAAACATATCATTTTGACGGCCCCCAACTCTTCAAAATATATATGTAGTAAAATCTAATTTAGGAAAGTACAATTAGGGCTTAATAAAGAAACGAGTATTGCAACATAAGCAAATTGGTTTTTTAGCATGAGCGGTAACCATGTTTTATCGATGTTGGTGTACTCAAAATTTAATTTCACTTTTCTCTACCTGCTGTTGGTACTAGACAAAAAGGCCAAAAGATAATCAATTTTTCAAAATCAATCGGGGGCGGAGGGGGCCCCGCTCTGTGAAAGTGTTACGGTTCCCTCGGAAGGTTAATTCGGTCCTGCAGTCAATGATTGAAGCGTTTCATTTTTATAAATTTCAAAGTTCATATAGGAAGACAAGATAAAATCATATACAGGGTGGGGCAAAGGTCTGGAAACCCCTGAATATCTTTGGAAGGCCTTTATGTGTGAATTTAAAATTTTGCACGCTAGTGGAGCCAATTTTCAGGGCCGGACCGTATGTCAGGGCCAGGGGGGCAGGTTAATTTTCTTAAATACGAACCCCCCTCTTGCGATACATTTTTGAAAAGGTCTTTTAATTACAAGTACTTTGGTACAAATTTCAACTTTCTATTATTATTTCTTTAGATACCCCAACAAGAAAAATCTAGAGGGGTGAGATCCGGCGATCTTGGTGACCACCTTATCACTGGAACAATACCTGCACCCCTACCGATGTATAGATTGGGAAAAGTTATATCCAGATCAATGGTCACTGCACTAGTTTTGCACTCGTGAGAAAGACCCGAGTTCGAATACTGGCGGGGATAATAATTTGTCACTGTTGATTGTTGATTGCATGTTTTTAGGTCCACTCAGCCTCATGAGGACAATGAGTAGCTATGGAAATAAAAAATGCCCATAGGTACGGTACCAGAATTGTAAGTGAAGTTGAAAAAATCAAAGGAATTGGATAGTGATTGATATTGGGAACATCCTACTAAATGAAGGATAAAGATGTTACCTAAAATTTTCTCGCTTTGAGTATCTTGAAAAACAAAGATAAAAAACAAACACCAAAGTCAGCTTAAGAGAACTTACACAAAGTCAAATGTCCTACAGTGTTCTTTATAAACTTTTTTTTTTTATTTTACTTTCTTTTCGATTACTTTTCTGATGTATAAAAGTTCTTCCTCTCCCTTCTCACCGTTGTTGAAAAAGTTGTCGTTTTTTCTGACAATCCGTTTTACTTCCCCCAAGGCTATTAGCGTATAATACTACCCTTTCGTAATAAATTTTTGAAAAGTAACAGAAATATACAGTGTCCATAAAGTCTCACTCCACCCCCCGTATCTCGAGAATGGCTGAAAATATAAGAAAACGCAAAAACACGTATCGATTTTAGGGGGATTAATTTTAGACTAAAAATTTTTTGGCCTCGGCCAGGCGTTTAGACTGGGCGCGGACTGGCTTCAAAATCTTAAATGAGAAGGTATATCAAGTGACACCTTGTTTTAAAGGTCTCGTTAATACGAGTTCATTAGAGAAAACCAGAGCTCTCTAGGATCTACCGTTCTCGAATTACAGGGTGGAACATGTGACCCATTCCCTTTGCGGCCGCACCGAAATGGTAGCTAAAAATGCCTACAAATAATTTTTTATGATCCCAAATAAGTAATTTAGAAAAAAAGATGGTTGTCCCGCTTACTTTGATCGCAGAAATCGAGCTTTCTTAGACCAAACCAATCCAGCTGTTTTTTGTTCGAACTCTGCGGTCGAAGTGGGCGGGGCAACCATCTTGTTGGAACACTATTTTTTACTAAATTACTTATTTGGGATCATAAAAAAAATGGGTCACATGTTCCAGCCTGTAATTCGTAAACGGTAGATCGTAGAGAGCTCTGATTTTCTGTATTAAACTCGTATTAACGAGACCTTTAAAACAAGGTGTCACTTGATATACCTTCTCATTTAAGATTTTGAAGCTAGTCGGTGTCCAGTCAAAAGAGGCCAAACATTTTTTTAGTCTATAATTAATTCCCTAAAATCTAAGGGATACGTGTTTTGCGTTTTCTTATATATTCAGCCATTCTCGACATACGGGGGGTGGGGTGAGACTTTATGGACACCCTGTATATGGGTACCTATTTTTGTAGACTTAGGGTTCGAGTATTAAGTAGTGTAGATTAAAAACGCGTTAACTAATTTAGAAAAGAAAAAGGAAAGAAACTTAAAACACTTTATTAAAGAAAACACAATTGTATAGAAATTCTTTCACTATTTTTGTATAGAAATTCTTTCACTATTTTTGTATAGAAATTCTTTCACTCACAATTTTAACAATTTTGACGCAACAATCAAAACGATGGCGATGGTCAAAATTGAAAAATAATTAATTGACTTTCAACTTGAGAAAAATAAAATATTTTAAAATAAATGGGGGATAATTTTAAGAAATTTTTAATTTAACTTCCAAAATTCGTATATAAAACACGCGAGAAAACTCCGTAATTCACAATTTAATCACTCGAAATTAACTCACTGAACGAACTATAGAAAACTGACTTCACTTTTATAACAAACTGAAATCTCCACTCAAAGTCACTTATATAGATTCTAACAAGATTCTCGAACGTTCCCGATTAAAAAAAAATTCTTATACTTTTCTATAATGTTCTCGAATGGGGAAGTAAATACGCAGCACACATTCTTCGCATTCTAGAAATTCGTCGATGTTATCGTATCTTATAGAATGCAGAAATAAAAATAAAAGGAGAAGTGTCGCTGTCTATTGGATTTCTTTGAAATTACATTAGAATCATATTATTAGAGGTCAAGCTCTCATATGCTCTATTCCCTTCACTATTATATTATATACCGTTCTAAAAACAAGATACTGAGCTCCACTCTTTCTTTTTGAGACACCCTATAAATGA
Source organism: Pachypsylla venusta (assembly GCA_012654025.1). Classification (NCBI taxonomy): domain Eukaryota; kingdom Metazoa; phylum Arthropoda; class Insecta; order Hemiptera; family Aphalaridae; genus Pachypsylla; species Pachypsylla venusta. The sequence continues at coordinate 41,093,249 of CM022876.1, forward strand.
TAATCCCTCGTGGATAGCTGGACTGACTTAAAAAGAATACTTCCAAAGCACTCAAGTCCATACCGGTCGTAAAAGGCAACTAAGGGAAGGTTCGGAAACGATATCTTTTTTTTCCTTACCCATGCAGAAAGCAAGGATTATCCGTAAAGATTCTCAAGTATCAACAACTTATCGCGAGTTGTTGCAAACCAGCCCTATGGCTGTTAACATATGATTTGTATATGATACAGGCTGAGTTTATTCTTCAGGCATGGTTGACTATGTCTAGGAAGAATTATGTCTGCCCATTTCAGACAAAGTAGATTCAAATAGAAGTTCATGATTTTGTATGAATAGCTAGGATATCTTTTTCTTCTATATATATAAAAGTGAATGTCTGTTTGTTTGTTTGTTTGTTTGTTTGTTTATTTGTTTGTTTATTTATTTGTTTATTTATTTNCAAAATGTACTTTAATTTAATACTGGGTGACTTTCTCATTTCCCCCCCCCCCACCCAAGAAAACTTGTCATTTTTAATTTCGTAATTATATGTAAATGTCTAACCTACATTGAAATGTATTAGCATTTTCACCCCCCTTTTATAAGTGTACTAGCATCCACGATCGCGGCTTCGCCCGCGCATATTTTAAATGAAATCACATTTTTATATACATGTATCATACTATATCTCTCTCGCTTTAATGTATTTCTTATGGGAATTGTTTACTTTTCGCGATTTCTACCCCTTAAAATTAAAATTTTGCAAAATCCTTTTGAAGTGCACACTTACATGGTGCAACAGGAGGTCCCTGCCAATAATAGTTTCGGCTCTAAGTTTCGCTTGATCAGTCACTCAGGACATAGCCTTTTATATATAAAGATATAGATTGGATTCACTCGCAGTATGGAGCTGAGCTTTTAGATGACCGGTTGTAGAAATCAAAGCTACAATGTACAAATTTGTTTGTACTAAATTGGCCACAGTTGTACATAACTAATTATGTAGTGCTGAATTGAATACGAAAAAAAAAAAAACTCCCCACTTTCAAAATTTGATATTTTACGTTTCAAGGTACCCTAAATATGTAGAATAAGAAAATGATTTTTTAAATCTCATTTTTAGATTCTACATACCTTGAACTTTTGTTTTTATGTGAGGGGGGAGGGGGGTATCAGTGCCGGCTCCAATAATATCAGCGCCCTGTTCGAAGTGAAAAATTCCCCCTTCACCCCTCTACTTTATATTGAATAAGTACATATTTTTTGAGATTTCCCGTCTTAAGTCGGTAACGCGAAGTTGTAACTTTCTGTGATTGGCCATTCATATTTTATTTTACTCTCATTTCACAAGTGCTACTTTTTTTACGCCTCATTTATTCATTTAATTTTCTGCGCCTTCAATTGTCTGCGCCCCTCATTTTCTGGCACCCTGATCGACGGAACGCCCCGAACTACCCTAGGGCCGGCACCTTAAAAAAAATATCACAACATGTGCCAAATTGGCAGAATTTCTTCTTCAGCAAATATGACTGCCTCTACTTTAAGGATCAAATAATGAGATCCAAGGTACATGCAAACACTAAACCACAATATTGTTGTAGACTTAGGGTTCGAGGATGTTCCAGTTGTGCAGCGAGCAATGTGGAAAATGTAGAAAAAATGTTTATTACATGAAATTCAAACAATATACACAATTAGAGTTTCCCTCCCTAAGCTAGACGGTCTAGCTTCTAAGTAGGGAATTTACAATATCAATTACTTAAAATTAGGATAGGTATAATAAATATAACTAGATACCTGAATACTTGAATATTTGATACATTATTAGAACATAATACAGTGATGTAAGTATAGGATCTAAACTCTGTATGCACTGACACACTATTGACGTATGTACCTCAATATCTCCGACTCCAATTGTTCCTGAGTATCAAACTCAGTATTTAACAATGATTGGTCAACCGAATTCAAAAACACCGGTACAAAATATTTTGGTAATCNGTATATAAATCCTTGCTAAACCCTGAAGTATCTGATCGTTGTCGTCTATGTATGCTCGCTGCTCATGATGTAAATCATGAGCAGCCAGCAACTATCCATCAAACCCAACTAATCTGGAGCCGACAACATTATGGACAGATCCTGTTGGAAAGGCCGCTTTTCTTGGTATGGAGACACAGTGAGAGTCGTTGAGAACGTTAACAACAACATAGAAAAAAATAAAATTTCACTCTCAACATTTTTTCATAACGCGCCTAAAGAAGTATAACTTCAAAAATAGGTATCTTAATCAAATTTTTAAAAAATAATTTTCAAAAAACAAAATATTGGGCCCCTGAGCCCTCCCCGGGATGGGGCCTCCAAAATTTTACATTTCTACAACAAACCGCTAGGAAGATAAAAATCATTTTCAAAAAGCACAATATTATAAACACCGCAAAAACTATACTACAAATTTCCTTCATGTCCTAAACATGTATACCGAATTTCGTCAAAATCGGATGAAAATTGTTAACAAACATGCATACATCCATGCCAATATTATAAATGCGAAAGTAACTCTGTCTGTCTGTATGTATGTTACGCTTTCACGCTTAAACTACTGAACCGATTTTGATGAAATTTGGTATGGAGATAGACTAAACTTTAGGAAAGGACATAGGCTACTTTTTATCGCGAAAAAAGCCCCGAAACTATAAACGGCCATGCCTATAAGGCGCCAAGCAAAGCGGGCGTATCCTGCTAGTACACATATAAATACATACACACACTTATACACACATAAACTTATACAAGTGCATTTTGAGATGTATACCGGCGTCAAAAGTGGAGTTCACTAACGTTTACAACTAAAATTTTTATATCGACTTCATTTATTTAACGTCTTTTTAACATCTGTTGGTCATTTCGCTGGAAACTTGCAAACCAGCTACCCACATTGATCCCGCCTTGCCTAGGATACGGATTCCAACACGAGTGCAGGTACCATAAAAAATCCAAATTTGAGAAGTTTTGATATCGATTTTTTTGTTGAGTTCGAAGCCGTAGCGAAGCACGGACAAACAACGAGTTGAAATTCTAAACCACAAAATCAACTTACCAAAGTTAGAACTCTGTTATTTTGGGCCCTATGATACACTACGCGTTGTAATTTTCTTGTTAAATTTTTATTTAAAAGAAACAATAATAAACCAATAACAATATACCCACTTCAATTTATTTAATTTTAAAAAGATAAAAAAGTGGGAAGAGTGTCTTTTTCAGCGGGGATTTGTTTCGAAAACGTTTTTTTTTTGTGTTAGTCTATATTTTTCTTGCCATGAAAGAGATATATAAATGTTATTTTTTAGAAAAGTTTTGTGTAATTTAAATTAACCCTTTTGGAGTACGTCTCCGTGGCATAATGTGCACTACACTCGGCTTGCACCAAAGAGGTTCGAATTGTCGCTGGGTCGAAAATTTGATAAATGTTTTTTCTTAATTTTCTACTTAGTCTGGATGTGATCGGGGGTAACTCATACTCCTGGGGACAATTGAGTAGCTATGGTAATAGCGACAAATGGTAGCATTACGAGGTAATTGTTAGTTGGAGTGATTATTAAAAAAAATACCCTCTGATGCTACGATGCTGAGTGCAGTGACGGATTTACACATTTGCCGCCTGTAGGCTATTCAAATTTTGCCGCCTCTCCCGACCTTTACAATTCGATATCCTAGTTCACAATCATAATTATTACCTAATTACAATTTTTGTAAAAAAAAAAATTGTTCTCCTTGATTTGTTCACTTTCGTCCTAATTACACCACCTTTTTTGGGTGCTTGTTTATATCACTTTTACTCACGGAATGCAAAATGATACTTTTAATTGAAATTGTTTCTTCCCTTGCCTTTTTTTGTCGCTTTTTAGCGATTTTTACGAGTCTGGCATAAATAGAAAACGGTGAGAGCTAGAGATTGAAATTCGGTGCCTATTGATATTAATTTTATGAATGGAGTATCTAATAAGGGGTGAAACATATTATATGTTGAAATATTTGTATGAACCTAATAGGATTGGTTATATAAATATGAATCATTTTAATTTCTGTAATAGCTACATAAAAAAAATTGGCCAAAATTTGCCGCCCCTAAAATCTGCCGTTCTAGGCTTCAGCCTACTTAGCCTATTTGCAAATCCAGTACTGGCTGAGTGATTATTAAAAAATACCCTCTGATGCTACGATGCTGATTTATTATTAAAAAATACCCTCTGATGCTACGATGCTGAGTGATTATTAAAAAATACCCTCTGATGCTACGATGCTCACAAAATTGTGCTATAATCACACAAAGAATTATATATTTACAATTAACCCTTTTAAAGTGGTAACTGAACGATGACGAAATTAAGACAAAATATATAAAGACAAACCTTGATGAAGAAGAATCCAAGGAGTAGGCAATTTTTTTCTTTCTACAGGTTTCTCCTTAAATCAGTTTGTTCTTTAGAAAGGTCCACAAAATAGCCGAGAGGCAGTTGAAACATAGGAGGAATCTCAAGTCAAATCATGTACTGCAAATCAAAGAAAAATAGAAAAGTATTACCAATACAAGTAAAAAATATATGCTTCTTAATTGAGGTCCAAAGATACAGTTTTCTACTTTACAGAGGTCAAGGATCAGTTTCGAGGAGTGAAGACTTTCTTCTTAATAGAGGTCTAAAGAAACAGTTTTCTACTTTACGGAGGTCACGGATCAGTTTTGAGGAGTGAAGACTTTCTTCTTAATAGAGGTCTAAAGAAACAGTTTTCTACTTTACAGAGGTCACGGATCAGTTTTGAGGAGTGAAGACTTTCTTCTTTAGAGAGGTCCAAAGAAATAATATTCTATTTGAGAGAGTTCGCGGATTTTTGGTTTCAAGGCACACGTTGTCATTCTTTATAGACAACTAGCTGTTTCGCCAGGGCTTNGCTGAAAGGTCGCACTATATTTTAAAATCAGTGTCCTGCAATAGCCATTGTCCCTTATTGGCCCACTATCGATAAACTTCTGATTTTGTGTGTTTGAATGTTATTCAAGACTTTTAAGATGAGAGAAAAATTTCATTATGCTAATTTTCTCACCGGACCTCGGGGGATTCTCCCCCCTATTCTCCCCTCTCTTCGGGCCTGCCGGAGGTGCTCTTTAATTTTGATGAATCAGTCAGTGGGTGCGTAGCATAAAATTCACTTTTTGGACACCTCTATCTCACAGTCAGTTTAACTCTGGGGTTTGAAACTTTCGGGTAGTCATTTTGGGTCAGTAAGTGACCCCTGTTTCAAATAGGGCAAAGTTATTAGGGGGGGAGGGGGTAAACACATGGCGAAATGTTTCTAGTTTCTATTGATACTAGAGTTCTATTAATATTTAGATTCTCACGTTTTGATTGCACAAATTCATAGAAAACTTAATTATCTTTCAGTGTACGACTCAATATAAAATACAGTACAATTTCATTAAAATCAAGTGTACATGTGATGGGGTGTGAAACAATTAATAAATACAAACTCTGTTTCGTGTTAATATAGTCGGTAGCTTTGTCTTATCTTGACCTTTGAATATATATTAACAGGAAGTAATGTAAGGTCTCAGCTCCATACAAAAATCGTTAGACACTTTTTGTAAAATTAGGGTCTTAACACCTCTTTGGAATGGCGGACATTATTTTTATTTCCTCGATGGACCGAGTTTTAAAATTTTAATTTTTTCCATTTATTACTTAATTAAATATTATTTTTTCGTATGCAATTGATGGTTTATATCTCATTATAATATTTTATAGTGTTTTCATTTTTTTGAAAGGTTTTTATTGCCACTTAAAAATCGATTTAAATTTTCAAAAAAATACCGCTATCAGGCTCTCATCTTTGTTTATATTTTTAATTAAAAATTTCAGTGCTGGGTTCTTGAAAAGAACTTTGGAGGACTCTTCTCCGTGCGTCACTCATTTATTTTGATCTTTGAGTATTTTTATTGTTTCATTTCGACGCTTGCAATCAAGAAAAACGTTTGGTTTAGATAGCCAAAAGTTTGTGGGATCCAGCAGAGTACATTCAAATTTGCGGCACGAAAATTAAGACCCTAATTCATTTTAAAAGTGTCTATCGTATTCGACTCATACATTCTTTCCTCGTTATGTATGTTCTGTGATCTTGACGTCCGCGCGTCTACCGACCCGCTTGATAACCTAGAAAGTAATGTATATGATGGATAAAACTTTTTAATGGAAACTTGTAGACGACAAATGGAAGTTTCAAAATATACGCTATGGGTAACCTGACATACGTGAAAAGAAAATAT
>CM022876.1:41105730-41116642 GCA_012654025.1 Pachypsylla venusta
TAAATAGGAGCCGTGTTCACTTGGGGGTCGGTTCCACCAAAAATCTAAAATTGAGATGTTGAATTTTGTAACCGTAGCGAAGCACGGGAAAACAGCTAGTAGTATATATAGAAATATGTATGTTCTAAGCAATCTAAGCCTTCTAAGGGATGATATTGAAGCCAAACTTTTGTGCGGGTACTTTATGCCCCCCTCCCCCCCTTGGCAATGCACGTAATTGAATAGAGCTTGGCAATCCTAGGGTTGGAGTCTGCAAGACTTATTCTCATATAATACGAGGCATTAAGTGTTTATGAATTATAGGTAAAAATAAATTAAATTGAAGAAAGATGGCGCAACAGGGAAGTGCCCCATGCAAAGTATTCCTTTTGTTCTTTTCCAAATGTGTTTTATTTTCAAATGTTTAATTAAAATATTAAAATGCCTCCCCTACATGCATATACTTCTGAGTTTATGTGAATGAGAATATTAAATAAATTAAATTTTAATAGAACTAGCTGTTCTCCCGCGCTTCGCTATGGTTAAAAAATTTTTAGCCATCGTGGACCTACGTTGATTATCAGTCAGTCAGTCAGTAGACGAACTGGGCTTTGCGTTTTATAAGTATAAATAGTGAATCCTCTCTGAGATCAACAAGGTCCATTGTGCTGGCCAGTCCACGGTGGAATTTCGGTGTTTTGGTGAGCGCTATACTCACCTTTCCTTTCTCTTTGACAACTTGAGCCGTTACATTGTTGACACAATTCAATCATCCCCTCAGAATATTCAGCCATTTATCTTCTGTCGATTGCGTAGTGATTATATTTTATCGGGCGGAGCGAAGCATAGCCTTATACTCCCTACAAACTGCAAACTTTTGTTACCCTACTCCTCTGAATCTATTCAACCGATTTTTACCAATTTTTTTTCTCCATATTCTGCATATACCCAAGGGTGCATATATCTATTTTCAGAACGATATCTTCAACCGTTTCCGATTTTTCGGCCAATTATTTTGCGCTTTAAAAAGGACCTACTACTCAACGGCACGGTGCAATCAAGAAAGGTGCGGTATTCTCAAAAAATCTTGTTTTAACGGAATAATGGAGCAATATGCTAAAGTTTATGTGGTGCGTGAAAATTTGAAGTGAAACGGATGGCCCCGCCCGTTTTTGTCCACAGACACACCTAGTTAAACCTGGCTATTCAAAAGTCAACCATGTCAGCTACCAGCGTCTATGGAACGTTGAATTCACCAGATCCCGTGATATCACTGAAGTTAACCAACGTTCAGCGGAGTTGTATCATGTAGGATCGCGTCAGCCCAGGCTCGGAGAGGTCAATGTGGTTAACTAGTTTGAAATTTTCGAGCGAATGGAGTGTGTAAAACCCCCGTCACCGAATGACCAATAGCTGTGAAAGAGACGTTAAGCCCAAAAAAACGCCTGATCGTGAGCTCACAGTGATGCAGTGTTACGTGCCGGGCCAGTATAAACATATTCCTTCAACTGCCTGGAAGAATATTTTTAGTTTTGCCGGTCACGTCACTGTCAAATCTTGTAGGAATGCTCCCTAAAACCCTATTCATTCATAAGAGAATATTTCAACTGATGGTTTCCTCATGTTTCATCAGTGATAAAAGGATCTATTCCCTCTTAAGGAAGTAAGTAGGATAAAGTTTCTTCAATTTTCCTCCATCTTTCATAAAAGACAGTTTCATAATAAGCTTTTGGCTTTAATTTTTTTTTTTTTTTTTTTTTTTTTCATGCATTAACTTACTTTTTTATGAAAACCTTGTGAAGCTTTTTTTTTGTCAGTATGAGGTGTTTTGTGATTGAAAAATTTTGTTTTCATCTTTAAATTTTTCCACGTTGAAATTTTCAGTATTTTTGAAAAAGTGAAGAAAAAGCTTGCGTGACGAGAAACACTTTATTTTAACCTTAATTAGAAAATGATGGCTTAATTTATAGGAGATAGATTTTTAATAAATATAAAATGGAAATATAGAATATAATGGAACCATTTTTCCATTCCTCTGAAAAATAAAGAAATCTCCAAAGTGAGAGGTACACCTACCCAACATCTTATTATATAAAAATCAGAAATTTGTGTGTAACTATATATGGGATGGTTGTCTGCTACAATACCACAGCCCAAACGGTAGCAGATAGCAAAAAATTGATGGGAATGGACCCCCCAAATTCATGGTAAAAAATATGTCAAACCGTTTTCGAGTTACGGCCAAATTTCCAATTTCTTCTCCAAAATCGGACAGTCAAGGTCCGNCATTTATTTGATTTTTTTTTTTTTTAAATTACTTGATTAGGTATAATGAAATTTGAGAAACACCGAAAGCTTAAAAAACTGGGGGGGGCACGTGCCCCCGATGCCCTCCCCTATATCCGCGCATGATGCCCTCGTGACTCTTTGTGATACACAAGTTATTTGTAATTTACTCATCATCACAATTCAGCAAATTGAAATTTTCAATAGCTCTAGCGAGAGCACAATAGTCGATTTTGTTGTTCTTGCCATCTGTTATCTTTATTTTGGCGTTTGGTTTTGCTTTTCTTATTTTGGCTTGGTTGACCATATCGGGTGACGACTCAGGTTTATTTGAAATTGTTCCCATATTGAGATTTTTACCTTCATTCATTCTAACGTCTTCAACATTTTCAGCAGATTTAATTTCATCAGTCTGTATTCTTTTACAAATTAATTTACTGAAATTATGCATGAATGAATGCAGCAGTTAAAGAGCTTTCTCAAAAAAAAAAAAAAATTAAGTCCCAATATTTATACCTTTGATGAAAAATCGAGAAAAATGGAAATAAAATCTCTATAATCTCTATTTTTCAAACTTTGAACACTGCCTTTTTGATTCACACTCAATTTGAGCTTATTTCTAAAAACGAATCGCAATCGAACCATTTTCGAGGTTCCAAAGCAGCATGGGAAGAAAAATATTCCAATTTTCAAAAACTTTTTACTCTTAGAATAATGTAATAGTATTTTTCATTCCTAATATGTCGATTGTCGAATTCCATTCGAAAACAGACAGTATAATTTATAATAGGTAATTATAAATTGTATAGGTAATTATAAATTATTAAATTGATAATGGTCCTGTAAAGAAAGATACTGTCCATCGCTTTTCGCGAAAGTAAGTAAGCAAGGAAGACCAGTCCTCCTAGTCTAGTGGGTATCACACTGGCATTGCACTTGGGGTACGTGAGTTTAATCCCCGGAGGCTTCGGAATATTTTCGACTTTGTACGTATAATTTTGCAATGCACTCAGCCTCGTGAGAACGGCATTACTACAGGGTGTTTCAGAAGGTTATGCAAAAAAAGAAACCACGTAGAGTAGAGCTCAAATAAAGACCACTTTCTTAATAAACCCCTATACGGAAATGGGCCCCAAGGTGGCTATTAGAGCCACCCAAAATTGGCACTTAAAAATTGAATTATTTTGCGATTGACTTCATTTTTTGCATGACGTCTCCGATTGTTATCTTGCTTCTTTGGTGAGTATTTGGCACTTTTCCCCCAATCAGGGGCGGAGTTATGGGGGGGTCATGAAATGAAAATACCTAAAACTTTTTGGTACGTATTTTTTGGGTGTTTTAAAGTATGACATGTCTTCTAAAACTTGTTTTGCTACAAAAAAAGACCGGAATATCTCTTGTCTAAAACCAACCGTCAAAATTTTCCCGGGGACGGCGCCCACGACCCCCTGTGCCTGAGGGGGTATTCCATAACCTCCGGAAGTATATCCCCTCCCTAAGTTCTGCACCGCCCCCTAAGATATAGCCTTAAATCCGCCCCCAGCCCTAGCTATCTTGGGGTTCATTTCCGTATAGGGGTTTATTAAGTAAAGTGGTCTTTATTTGAGCTCTACTATACGTGGTTTCTTTTTTTGCATAACCTTCTGAAACACCCTGTAGAGTAAAAAGATTTAATAGAAGATTGAAGAAATGAATACTACATGAGGCTCTTAGTAATGCTGTGATACCCACAAAAGTTGTGTAGAGGCCGTAGTGCCTTACCACAAAGAAGTTCTACATTTCCATACATTACATTAAGTACCTTTCTTTGTACTTTCGTAATGTTTTTTCAATAATCTCTCTTTTGCATTTTCAATCCCTGGACTGTTGATATAATGTAAAGAACCCACTCAAATAAACAGAAATAAAAATTCACCTTTGTCCGATTTTTTTCTTAGAAAAATTATCAGAACTGTTATTTATATTTTCTTTTGATGTCCCACAAGTTCCAGCATTAGTGTCCTGAGAATAGCTATCACTAAGAGCATCAGTAATAGAATTATCATAACAACTCTGAATTCTGTTTTCATCTTTGAAATATTTCAAATCTCGTATCTTTCTGCTCTCCAATTCAATTTCTTGATCTTGGATTTGTTTGTTTAGAATTGCTTGCGTTGCAATATTCAGTTATTTGTTTTTTATCATCATCACTAAGAGCAATAGAATTATCATAAAAACTCTGAATTCTGTTTTCACCTTTGGAAAATTTCAAATCTTCTATCTTTCTGCTCTCCAATTCAATTTCTTGATCCTGGATTTGTTTGTTTAGAATATTTATAATTTTTACTAGATCGCCTTTGTTGTTTTCGAATACAATTCTATCAACTTCTTTATTATTAAGTACATGTTTATATTGATCGCTTGTGTTGCAATATTCTGTTATTTGTTCTTTATCATCATGAACTTAAAATAAGATGAAAGTGTAACGAGAAAAATATTAGTTGTTGTAAACCTTATTGTAATACATGTTTCGGCTCTCCATGCTGGATAGATCTCAAGATGTTTGTGTGGGAGTGAGGATATCGTTTGCTTGTAGTGATGTATATTTCAGCGTCATTAAAATTGGGAGCTGCTGTTGGAAATGATAGGCATTTTTCGTTCGAATAAAATATATATCTCTTCTCTATCTCTATATCTAAAAAATTCTAGTGTCGTGGTGTTTGTCACCATACTCCTCCAAAACGGCTTAACCGATTTTAATGAAATTTTGTATGTACATTCGGTAGGCCTGCAAATAGGTTTTTATCTATAATTTAATAGAATTGAACACCAGGTTTGTTGGGTAGGACGTGTTGGGTGTAGTATTGTGTTGGGTTAAAAAAAAAAATGCGTGTTGAAGTACTCAACAGTCTTCAACACGCATTTTAGTTTTTTTGGAACCTAAACCAATACTACCCCCAACACGTTCTACACAGCTTAACAAACCGGGAGTAGACCCCATGTTCTATTCTCTCATCTTCTCGAAACGAAGTTCGGGTACTCAGCTAGTATGCAGTATGTCCGAGAAGTCCTGCCCGGTGCCCATAACTTTTGGACCGCTTGAAATTTTGGAATTCTGTTTTTTTCTAGGGATAGAAAAGGGCCCATGGCCATTCGAACGGTAATATCAGTACCCAGGTTCGAATCCCGGAAGTGGCTTTTTTTGACACAAAGAGTCGATTTCTCGGGAAATTTAAATAGAATGNAGGACACTTGGTAGAACTATCAAATACAAGAAATGAAAATTATAGGAAATAATATATGAGGAAAATATTATATGAGGGGGGAAAAAGGCATATGAAATACACAAGGTGTTATTTTTATACAGGGTGAGTCTTATTAGTTTCTTAGTACAGTACAGGATGATTCAATTTAACTATCGATAAAATCGATTTTCTCAAAAACGCTTCATTTTACAAAAAAATGTTCGAAATTACATAACAATTGATTTTTGGGGGAAACTTCAAGGTGACCTTGAAATATTTCTTGAAGTTCGAATTCAAGGTAATTTCAAGGTTAACATTGATTTTTTAAAATTTGTATTTTAGATTGTGATATTGAATTTTGTATTAAAAAAGCAATATTTTTACTTTCTTTATCCTAAAAAAGGGAAGTATTGTTGTAATGGGCTGAAATTTTCGATATCGAGTTTTCAATGCCAAAACACGTTTTGGGGTCCCCAGAGCCCAAATCTCGAGTTTCAGCCATTGTTTCGTGTGTGTGTGTGTGTGTGTGTGTGTGTNCGGAAAAAGGGCCCAAAAATGAAATAACATAAAATTTGTCTGATTTTGATACATTTCGGAATGCACAGTCACCTAACTATTTATTATATTTGATAATTTTTGGAGTTTTGTAGAATTTTTGCTTTTGGGGCCTCAGCAGGGGGCCATTAAATGAAAAAAACAAAAAATTTGTCTGATTTTGATAAAATTTGGTATGCACCGTCACTCAAGTATTTAATTGATAATTTTTGGTATGTATGTCAGTTTTATATGATGAACGGCAAAATAAGCTTTTGGTGGAAATCAAATATAGCGTTGGTGTTTTTTTTTTTACATTACTTTCCCGCGGACGTAATATTAGCTCGCGATTCCTGACTGATTCCACTGCAATGAAAAAAGACACAAATGTGTAAAATATGTATAAGTCAATTCACCATTGTTATCATTGAGAATCTTATTTTCATCTCTCAAAGCTTTCAATTCATTATTCAACGCTTCGATTGCTTTATTGAGTTGTCTGTTTTATGTTTTTCATTTCTCTCCTTAGTTTTAAGTTTATCGATTTGTTTTAATAGGCTTTCCCTTCCATTCATGCTAACACGCATGCTAACCAAAAATGAAATAACATAAAATTTGTCTGATTTTGATACATTTTGGAATGCACAGTCACCTAACTATTTATTATATTTGATAATTTTTGGAGTTTTGTAGAATTTTTTGCTTTTGGGGCCTCAGCAGGGGGCCATTAAATGAAAAAACAAAAAATTTGTCTGATTTTGATAAAATTTGGTATGCACCGTCACTCAAGTATTTAATTGATAATTTTTGGTATGTATGTCAGTTTTATGTGATGAACGGCAAAATAAGCTTTTGGTGGAAATCAAATATAGCGTTAGTGTTTGTTTTTTTTACATTACTTTCCCACGGACGTAATATTAGCTCGCGATACCTGACTGATTCCACTGCAATGAAAAAAGATACAAATGTGTAAAATACGTATAAGTCAATTCACCATTGTTATCATTGAGAATCTTATTTTCATCTCTCAAAGCTTTCAATTCATCATTCAACGCTTCGATTGCTTTATTAAGTTGTCTGGTTTTATGTTTTTCATTTATCTCCTTAGTTTTAAGTTTATCGATTTGTTTCAATAAGGTTTCCCTTCCATTCATGCTAACACGTTCTTTGCATTCAAATAGTTTTAAATTATTTTCAATATTTTTAATGTCATTTTTAAGATTGGTAATATTTTCTGTTAACACCTGAAGAGATAAAGATATACAATTTCAAGTAGTTAAGGTACTATCACACTATTTGTATTTGATGCCAAAGTTTGTCATTTTTGTTAATTCAAACAGTATTGAACAGTGTTTGATATTTGATCGAATTTGATCAAATATATTGGTCAAATTCGCTTATTTGATCAAATTCGCTTTTTGATTGTATTGGATTAAACACAAAAGTGACCATAATTTGTCTAAATAGTGTGATGGCATGACAAACATGAGTATCATTGTTTGAACATTTTTAAAAACTATCATTAATAGTTTTCAAACAAAATTTCCGAGGCTTCTGTGAACGCTCAGGTTCTCAATTATCAAAAATACACAAATGAAGAAAAATTAAATTAACGTTCGATCAGAAATCGTATTGGAAAAAGAAAATATATCAAATTTATATCTGTTACAGATAATTATCTGGTTGCTATGGTATAATACACAACAAATAAAATCAAGCAAATAGTTGTACTTGAAAGTCTCATCAAATAGGGGCACAATATATACAGGGTGTCCATAAAGTCTCACCCCACCACCCGTATCTCGAGAATGGCTGAAAATATAAGAAAACGCAAAAAACACGTATCCCTTAGATTTTAGGGGGTTTAATTTTAGACTAAAAATATTTTGGCCTCGGCCAGCCGTTTAGACTGGGCGCGGACTGGCTTCAAAATCTTAAATGAGTGGGTGGGGTGAGAATGAAAACCTTGTATATCAAACACACATATTCAACAAATATAGGTACATCAAATAATAAATTGTGCCAAAATTTGGGAATCATGGCAAATTGTATGATACAACCTTTAGATTACTACAAAGTCTAAGTTCAAGAAGTAGGAGCAGCATTTTTAAGAGAGGTCTCAAGAAAGTTTGAGACTCAATTGAAATATTTGGGAATTTTGTCACGTGGGGACCAAAATGTGTTTTATCCTTTGAGGAAAAATATAGTGAGTCTGTCATCCATCCTCTGGTTGTAATAGTACAAAGCCAATAGGCACTTATATACCAATCAGTCCTTACGAAGTCAGTATTGCATTGACTGAGAGGTTTAGATTTTGGTTCTATTCAAGAAAGTTTGAGACTCATCTAGATCCAAAACAAATTGGTTGGCAAGTCTCAGTCCGAAAAAAAAATGAGAAATTCAAATTGAACGATTTGTGTTTACTGGTACTGATGATCTGGGGATGGATTTGGTAAACTCCTAGTCATCCTAGAAGTTCGAAAATCGAATTGAACGATTTGTGTTTACTGGTACTGTTGATCTGTGGATGGATTTGGTAAACTCCTAGTCGTCCTAGAAGTTCGAAAATCGAATTGAACGATTTGTGTTTACTGGTACTGTTGATCTGTGGATGTATTTTGTAAACTCCTAGTCATCCTAGAAGTTCGAAAATCGAATTGAACGATTTGTGTTTACTGGTACTGTTGATCTGTGGATGGATTGGTAAACTCCTAGTCATCCTAGAGGTTCGAAAATCGAATTGAACGATTTGTGTTTACTGGTACTGATGATCTGGGGATAGATTTGGTAAACTCCTAGTCATCCTAGAAGTTCGAAAATCGAATTGAACGATTTGTGTTTACTGGTACTGTTGATCTGTGGATGGATTTGGTAAACTCCTAGTCATCCTAGAAGTTCAAAAATCGAATTGAACGATTTGTGTTTACTGGTACTGTTGATCTGGGGATAGATTTGGTAAACTCCTAGTCATACTAGAAGTTCGACCTAACTGCCTTGCTTTACAGATCTTGAAAAATAGGACAATTTTCAAACACCGCTGACCTTCACACAGAACTTTATTTTGACCAAAAAAAGTTTTAAACACCAAGATTTTTCTCTATAGGTACCTACGTCTCATTGCCTATTTGTTTCACAACGACTTCTTGTCCGATTTTGGTTAAAATGGGTATGAATATTTATTATGTTCATAGTGTTAAATGAAAGGTCTGAAACTCAAGATTTCAACTGTAGGGATCTCAAAAGTTGGCATCGAACAATTACAATAATTTCTTATTTTAAGGAAATTCGTGTTATGTTTACTCGAGATATTTTTAATCTATATATATATAAAAGTGAATGTCTGTTTGTTTGTTTGTTTGTTTATTTATTTATTTGTTTGTTTGTTTGCTCGCTTATAACTTACGAACTACAGCTCGGAATTGCACGAAACTTTGCACNTTTCTTATTACATACCTACATATTAAAGATTTATTATCATTTTTTTCTCTCATCTTCTCGAAACGAAGTTCGGGTACTCAGCTAGTAAACAATATTTTTATGTAAGTTGTTACTTCGAACCTTATTTTCATAAGTCTTTTTTTCCAGTTCTTGCTTGGCCTCGTTCACTTCATTCTGTTTGTCTCGTTTAATACTCTCTACTTCGTCAATTTCCTCAACTATTTTCACATATTCATCATTTATGATTTTATTTTCACTTTCCATATCTTCTATCTCCTGATATTTATCTCTTAAACTTTGTTCCAAGATTTTGATTGTTTTTATTAATCCATTTGTATTCATATCTATATTTGAAGTTTTTGTTTCTTTGATAGGCTCTCTTATTTTGTATAAATTCAAAACTTTGTCTTCACTGTTATTTACTATGGTTCCAAATGGGTCACCTGATTGGTACAAAGAAAATTAAATTCGAGGGTTACAAGTTTGAATCCGGGATCGGCCACAATAAAATTTTGACAAACCTCATTGTTTAGCCAAAACGGTAAGAGATATATAAAAATTGATGNCCAATACTACTCCTAACACGTTTTACTCAGGGAATAACAACCCGTTACTACTCCCCATGTATGTAGGTAATATGTAATCTATGTGTATGCTCTGATCGCGTTTAAGCGGTTGTACGTCGATTATTATTAATGAAGAGTCAGAATTATTACCATTTCGGGTACTCAGCTAGTACTTTTATAAATTTTATAATAAAAAAATTGATAGTTTAAAAATAATATTACCCTTTGGATGTTCAGTCAAACTATTCTGATTAATTTTATTTTTCAATTCGTCAATTTCTTTTCTCAGCTTCTCATTTTCATTCACAACATCAACTTTCTCTTCCCTCAATACTTCCACTGAGTCACGTTCACTGTCTATCTCTTTTTCCAAGGCTTGTATCTTTTCATTGAGTGTTTTGGTTTGCTCATTTATTATCCATTCATTATTGTGAAGTTCAAAAAAAATTTCCGATGTTTTATCATTTTCATGACTTAGATGTAAATTTTCTTGTTCGGCTTCATTTAATGCGTACTGAAGTTCATTATTACCTTTAAAAGGATCGTTGTATTTCAAAATATGACCAAATAATCCAATTACATACAGCCTCAGTAGCTCAGTTGGTTGAGGTGGTGGATTCCTAACAAGGTAACTTCATTCCCGTCTACTAGAGATGTGATTTATGAGTCTTTTGAGTGATTAGATCACTAATGAATCACTCAGTAAAATGATCTAATCATTTTCATTAATCACTCAATGAGTCACTAATCGTGAGCCATGATAGCTCATATACCTAATCAAATAGATCATAAGTCGTGAGCCATGACGTCATTAATCATTTTCATTACAATCAATTGAATGATTTTTTTCCATTCTCTTTTGTGCGAGCTTTCTTGCATTACGAA